>JAKTYG010000002.1:0-178033 GCA_030564725.1 Chernovozyma sophiae-reginae
CCTCTCTTTTAAAACTTTACCTACACCAAATCCAGATGCATTAAAATTTATTTCCCCAGAATGTCAAATCCTTCCAATCCCAAATAAAACGTTTGAATTTAACTCAACATTTCAAGCAATGCACTCTCCTTTAGCATTAAAACTCTTTGAAATACCGGGGATCAAGTCTGTTATGTTGGGGCCCGACTTTCTTACTGTTAATAAGCAAGATTATATCAATTGGGCAAACCTTAGACCTGAAGTGGTTGAATTGATGGATAACTTTTTGACCAACAAGAAAGAACCAGTAATAACAAAAGAATTAATTGAACAGAATGAAAGAGAATTGGCTGCTGAAGAAGGTGAAGATCTGGAATTGGTGTCAATGATTAAAGAATTAATTGAAACTAAAATTAGACCGGCTATTCAAGATGATGGTGGAGATATTGATTATAAGGGATTCGATGAAGAAACTGGTAAAGTATTCCTTAAATTACAAGGTGCGTGCAAGACATGCTCTTCCAGTGAAGACACTTTAAAACATGGAATAGAATCCATGTTGATGCATTATATTGAAGAAGTTAAAGAAGTAGTACAAATCTTAGACCCCGAGGAAGAAATTTCCCTTAAAGAATTTGATAGGTTAGAGAAACACTTGCAAATGAATGCTAGTAAAAAGGTTGAAGATTCATCCCCTCCACCATCATTATAAGAAGTGTTGGAATCTTTCAGTGTCTAATACTTTCCTTTCTAATATGAACAATACTCACAATTATGATCATCGTAACCAAGATGTCTCTTGAAGTTTGTTTTTCATTTCTTGCATTTTAGTACCTTATGAATATCCCACCAGTTTAATCTGGGAAAAAGTTTTGAATGAACTTATATTTATTTATTTATGACCCCTTTACTCATTTTGTTTGGTCAATCTTTATCTACATGGTGATATTGAAATTGTATATTCAAAATAATGTTCATCACCTTGATCTTCCACTTGATCTCCTACTAAGACACACTTCAGATTTCCATATCCTTTTTGTTTAATAGTGGTATTTACGTTCTATATATTTATACATCACATCACCTTACATCTACAAAGTTTTGTAAAGCGTTTCATCTCTTTATTTGATCTCTTTCTTGAGGACTTCAATCACTTTGTCCCTGACATTAGCAACTCTTTGCTCTTCTCTATAGGAGATCTCTAATTCTTTCACCAATCCTTCTTCAATGCATTCTTTACCAAGACATATTCTTATCGTCTCAAAGAGTTGCAGTTCCCATCTTTCAACGAATTTTTCCCATTTCTTTGAAGCGTGATTGAACCCAACCACTAATCCCAATAAGAACAAACCTCCACTGCTATTCATACTAAAGTCAAAATATTGATATGAAAAAAATGAAATTATTGCAATTGGCAATTGATAAAATAGAAGCCCTTCTGTTATTGAAGAGAAAACCACTGGTTGTATTTCGGTTGGAATTCTTTCATTGATAATTTTGTTTTTCAAATTTATTAAAGGATTGTTTAGTTCATCTATCTGCTTCTTCTTAGAGTTATTTAAATCTTCATTTCCATGAACTCTGTCAATTCCATCCTGTTGCATTTTTGAAACTATTTTTCCTCTAAGAAAATTGTAATTTTCGATACTTTTGTTCATAAAATTCTTATTGAAATAATCTTTTAAATCATACTCAACGTTATCATTCTTCAAATACATTTTCCACCACCTTAGATTTTTGCTGAAATAGGTTTTGGTCTTTGGTATAAATTCGAATTGTAATTCTGAATGAACTAATTCTTCAAATTTTAAAAGATCATTCCTTTTGATCTCTCGATAAATATCATCAAGTTTACGTTCACGGCTTGTATGAGATCTGTCAATCAACTGTCCAGCGGAACTTTCAATTTCATTTTCGTTGTATAATATTATGTTTGAATAAATGTTATTTAATAGGGTTTCCTTTAATATTGGAGTAATCAGAAACAAAGTTAAACACTTTATAAGTTCTAATATGTTGCTATTTATTAATGAATTAACATATTCAGTTCCTGCTTTGACATCTAATGCAAGAAATTGTTGAATACCTTCATAATATAACTGCGAATTTAATTTGATCATATGATTTTGGTTAGATAGCTTATCAAACGATAATGGAGTAACTTCTGTTGAGCTTGGAGAATAATCCAGGTTATCGATAATTTTCAAACATATTTGATTTTTTAAACCGTTTAGGTATGACGTTGATGATGATACATCTTTGGATACATTTAAGAATACATCAATATCTTTAGCTTTGAAAGAATTTGAATTTACGTCTTTCTTATTAATTTCAATAATTTCAATGTCATTTTTTTCAATGGGAAGAATATTACTGGTATTCAATGCTTCAGTAAATGATGATCTTAGTTCAGAACTAAGAATTGGAGAAGGTAATTGATATTGAATATTGGTTATATCTGTTTGTTTATCTCTGACAACATCTTTACTAAATTCAGGCCCAAATTTGAATACATTATTTTCATTTCTTGATCTATTGGTTAGTTCTTGAAACCAAGTTTCATTACCTGAAGATAGCGGGTCAGATAATAAGCCTTCAATAACTTTTGAGGATGTGTTTAGTCCATCAATACTGTCTTCATCGTATATTATTCCAACTCTCACAACATTATCAGATTTGTTTATCAATCTTTCATATTTTGCTATTTGCTCAATCGTTTGAGTATCCATTGGAAAACTGGACTTGTAACTTTCAAATGCCTGAGTTAGCAGCTTAGAAGTCAAAGGCTGCTTACTATCGGTTGAATTATTCTTAAAATCGTTGTTATTGATAGACGGCTCTCCACTAGTTTCTCGAATATTTATTGAAGAATATTTGCAGGATTTGATTCTCAATTGACAGACTACTTTGCTAATGCTTCTTAATTGTCGTATGTGTCTATTAGAAACTATCATCGTACCTTGATTTATTATAATTTATTTAGAATTGTCGGAGTAAGAGATCTATTTAAAATGAAGTTGAGATCGATAAATCTCAAGTTTATAACACTTGAATAATTCACGTGATACAAAGATCTTGAACTCATTCTACTGGTGGAAACTAGAATAGAAGTTGAGCAAAAGATATGGTATTTTTGTTGAAGTTCCTCTAAGGATTCAAGTCAGTCTTTTGCTTAGGACTGTTAAAGAGGGTATTCGATAATTGCAAAGTAAAGGAATGGAATCGCTCATTAGAAGTGTGGATCTAAGACTATTAATTCAATTATGGGCTCAATGGTTTCTGTCTAGGGACCTTTCTGCAACATTAATGATAAAATTACACAAAAGTTACATTTACTGTCTACCCTCAATTTGTTCTCAAGGGTTCAAAATTTCGCAGCCAAAATGGAAAGAATGAACTACTTACAAGGAATAATCATCTAGTAAATAACAGCCATGTAGAGTGAAAATGACGACTTACAAATGGTGCCAAAGGCGTTCAATCAAGAATTATTAATAAATTATTGCCTTTTTCTAAGATACTAAAGATTTTTTACCAATTTTGCATAGCTACATGTTTTGAATGACAGCCACGACTTGTAAGAAACCTATAAATTTTAGAACTAAATCCATCACCCAAAATCAACATTCAAGGTCAGTTAAACAAGCAGTCATATAATTTCTTTGGTTTACCTGACAATACTCTTCTTCTTCTTTCCATTCTCCAAGTTCGATGCTTGAAGTCTTCAATTTCCAATTCTTGAAGGAGAATGAATCTTTAACTTTGACTCTTCTGGTCTTTACTCCATAATAGGTAACGATTTCCGATTTGATCGCAAACTGAAGGCTCTTTCCTGGACTTACAGTACATGATATCAGCCCAGATATCCCTGATCCAGTATAAGAATCAAGGGAGTAACTTGGTGAGATTCCAAAGATTTCTGCAAAATCTATAGCATTGGAAATTCCGCTCTTCACCTTTAACAACCAATTTTGAGAAAACGTTGCCTCAGCTTCTGACCTCTTGTTCGAATGACAAGGTCCAATTGGTTCCCAATCAGTAACTTTACTTTCATTGGTCATATCATCGAATGATACTTCAGTAAATTCACTGAGAGTTTCAGTTTTAAATTGAAACATATCAAGGGTAGGAATATAGTTTGGATTCATAGCAGCATTAACTAACCTGTTACTCACAATAACTGAATCAGTGGACTTGATTTTAACAACCCCGTATTTCCTCAAATCGCTTGCCTTCACGTCTTCGAATTTGTGCACAGTGAAAACATCGTTTCTGATATCATGATACATTTGCTTTAGTTTATTTGGATGCAAATCCTGATATTGCGGAATGATTCTGAGCTGAGAACCATCAACCAATTTCTGGATATAAAAGAATATAACCACAGTTATTAATAGGTGTTTGTGTAAAAGCATTCTTGTTTTGGAATATTACTGTAGTAAAAAGAAAAATGTAACAAATTTAATTTTAAATTAAATTTTACTTTATGAATTGATCATTAGATATTTATGTACTTATAAAATTTTATGCTTAAGGCTTAGCATTTCAAAATGTTTCAATTAATCTATCGCAAAGCAAGGTTTTTAAAATTGTTATGCCTATCATTATCCCAATTGTTCAACTTTCCTTCTAATTCGAAATTTTGAGATTATCCAATGCTGAGCTTGAACCAATTCGCTCTGCCAATTCAAAGTCTTTATCAGTCAACTGGTTACCTACATCGTGAGTAGTAATTGTCAACAAAACTTTATTATATGTATTGAGAATTGTTGGGTGATGTCTTAGAGAAGCAGACTGACGTTGAACATCATTTAAGAATTCCCACGCGGTTTTGAAGCTTTTAAACTGAAGGTCAGCTTCAAGATGTTTCTTATTACTTTCTGTTATAACCTTCCAGTTAATTCTCAGAGATCCATTAAGATTCTTGAGCAGTTGCAGAACTACATTTTCGGAAAGTGCAAGTAACTTCATACTAAAAAAAAAAGAGAGTTCCAAATAAAAGGATGTTCTTTTGTCTGAATGAAAGCTAAAATTAGCCCGAAAAAGGAAACTTTGCCAATAATTACCTAATTTGAATGGTTATATACTTTCTGAGGAAGATCAAGAACTCATCATTCGTACCATGATCATAAAAATCCATGAGTTTCATGCAGTACACATCTGTCAAAATATAGGAATGTCTAAAGAGTGGAAGACCCGTATGCAGTGCTGGAACATTAACTTGATATGAAGAAGAAATCCACACGAGGACTGAGCGGTATCGATTCTGGTAAAAGACATTATTGAATTAATTGAAGTTTCGTATAGCATAAAGTCATAGAACCAGTTTGGATATATGGGAAACTGGTATATATTTTCCTTCATTTGATTCAATTTTTTATTTTTGCATATGGTCTCAGCATTGTACATAATCCATCGCCTGGATTCAAGCCTACCATTTCTGCAAAATGATCTTTTGATACATAGACGTTATCACAATGATTTACCCAATTACGATGCAATACTTCTGGCATTTTGTGCAGAATATCATAAACAGCCAGTGGAATATAGATCACCATTTCTTTTTTATAATGGGATCAACTATGTATACATTAAGACTGACTACGACATTATGTTTGTCGCCATATCCAAGCGAAACATTGATGCAATGCTGACAGTGGTATTCCTATACAACATGTATAAATTATTATCATATTATTTGTGTCAATCAATAGATCTGAGTACGACTTTGGATGATAGCCATGACTCCAAGTCCAATTCGAAATCCGAATCAATATCACATTCCAAATCAAATCATAGTTCCCATTTGGAAAATTCAAGTTCAACTCGAACTCAATTAATTCTAAATAGAGATATTGTTTTGGATAATTCAAATATCATCCACGAACTATTGGATGAATGTATGGATTTTGGAATAGTTCAAACCACAGATTTTAAGATCTTGAAAGAATATATTAAGGTTAAAGTTAATCGGTCTAAGATTGCGATTGATTCAGATTTATCAGACAAATATGATTTATCTAGCTCAGAAGATGAAGAGTTACAAGAAAGTTCTAAAATAAAGAAGAAAAAGGGTAAAAAGATCCTGACCAAGAAAGATATTCTGAAAATCAAGTCCACACATAATCAAGCCATCAATCTGCAAGTGATTGACCACGATGAAGAAGATTCCTATATAAACAGTTCAATTTTAAGAAGCTCTTCGCTGTCGATAAATTGGAGGCCAAAGGGAATTTTCTATGCAAAGAATGAAATATATATTGACCTAATTGAGGATTGTGATTTCTATTATGACTTAGGAACCAACTTGATAAAGCGAAACGAGATTTTTGGCAGGTGTGAGGTGAAATGCTATCTTTCAGGGATGCCATCTTGTAAACTTGAATTCAATGAACGCCATATATCAGGGATAGATAATGAAGATGATGATGAACTAAATTTTGATGGAGGAAAAACCAATGATGAAAAGGATAATGATAAGGATATTGTTCGTGACCATGAAGAATTAGAAGGTAACCAAATAAAAGCTTCCGACAATGAAGAGGAGGAAGATGGGGAAGAAGAAGAAGAAGAAGAAGAAGAAGAAGAAGAAGAAGAAGAAAAAGAAGAAAAAAGGAAACAAGTGCAAGTAAAAGGAGATGGAAATGGAGAAGGAGAAGATGCAGCCTCTGAAGCTCAACCTAATGATGATAAAGTTAGCACTCAGACCAAATCCGATGCTAGTCTTGCGGATAATGATACCAGCCTTGATGGCAGCGATCAATTAGATAACCATAAAAGTAATAGAAAGCACAAACGTATTCCCATCAGAAATATTCAATTTCACCAATGCATCCAGCTTGCCTCAATCTACCAAGACAATCTCATATATTTCACTCCACCAGATGATAAATTCACCCTCCTCACGTACCATGTTGAACAGCAGAGACAGATCAGAAAGTTACCTTTGATAGAGATTAATCCAACTTATAGAATTATTAAGGAAACCAAAACTCTTCAGATTATGTGCTCCCTTTCTACTCACTTTAAGAAGAGATTACGTACACAGAATCTTCTAGTTAAAGTTCCCATTGATCCAAATATATTTCAATTAAAAGATACTGAATCGATGAAATTTAAGGCTCAGATTGGAGAAGTTACTTTTAAGATTGATAGTTTTGAACTATACTGGAATATTGGAGAAATTCATGGAGGTGTACATAATATCAAGATGATGGCAGAAATATCATTGACAACTAGTCCAAGTATTGAACTAATTGATTCAATAATTAATAATAAATTCAAATTCAAAGGAAATAGAAATACAGAAGTAACAATTCAAAATAAAGGCCAAGAAGTTGAAGAGAAAGATGACGATGGTACAAAAGAGTTAGATAGATATTATGGAGTAAATGGAGCTGAAAAATCATTTATTTCTCAATTTCAAAATGGTAATGAACCATTTGAAAATGAAATTTATATCAGTTTCGTGATACCTATGTTATCATATTCGGGGCTCAAAATCATTTATCTTCGAGTTGAAGAGGAACAAATGAAATACACTTCGTTTCCTTGGGTAAGATACAACACTCAAAGTGGCAACCGAAGCAAGAATGCAAAGTATCGATTTAAACTTGCAGTGAATTCATTTGATATTGTGTAGAATCACCCATACACCCTAACAATACAAAAAAAAGGTTAGGAAGGAGGTCATGGGCTGAAGTACACAAAACTTTGACGCTGCATAATCATGGATCGGAGGGGTACGATCAAGGACAATAATCAACGTAAAACGCTCCGTGACTCTACATCGTCCAATCAGATTTTGTGTGTCGGGGCTATTGAAATGCAATTGCAGACGTTTGGATTGTTACCGCTCCTGCCAATGGCTTCTGACGTTAATCTATCGTTGGCGCTAGGGATTTTGCTTCCCGATTGGGTAATCTTTCGCGTCTAGTTTCGGCATACCAACAATATTTTTCTTTACTTATCTTATCTTGAGACCGAGAGTGGATTAGATTAGTATCGATGCTTAGAAAATATAGGAAGCATTCTTTTAATTTTCCAGCTTTGATTTCAAGTTTCTTAGGATGTTCTGTTTAAATACTTTCCACAGTATTGTATATAATAGGGAATTTACTGGATTCATCATATTCATAGGTTTTTGTGAAAAATTTTAGAACTGAAATGGCGAATTCGTCCACACCTGGTTCTAAACCTATAGGAAAATCAAGGAAAGGATGTTTAACTTGTAAGAAGAGGAGACTTAAATGTGATGAAACAAAACCCAGTTGTCTAAAATGTCTAAACAAAAAGTTAACATGTGGAGGGTATGCAACTAATTTTAAATGGAGATCATTCAATGAAGATAGTTCATCACGAACTGACAATGTACTTCATACAGGGACTCCAAATATAAATTTAAATTTGAGTTCTGCTATAAACTCTACAAAAATGAGGAAACTGTCTCTGACTAATACCAGTTGTTCTCCATCATCAATGCTATTATCTTCTGAACCCATACAGAAGTCCAATAGTTTATATTCCAGTAACACTTCAGTCACCTCAAATTCCACTTCTCCAAAAGATGACTATTTAAGAAAGCATCTTGAATTAGCATCATTATCGGTAACTGGAAAAACTATTCAAGCAATTAAAGTTGAAAATGATTTGATCTCTCAAGGATTAAATCCAAATTCATACACACATTCGGAAAATTCTGACATAACACAACAAGATGAACAACATATTCAAAAAGACGATCAAGTTCCTGGTCAAAATGGTATTGATACCTCGAAGGAAGACAAAGTTGATGTTTCGAATGAAAGTCATTTGATATTATCTAGACATAAAACAAGGAGAAGTTACAGTTTTGATCGACGAGAAGATGAAGAACCTGTCTCAATGGGTACATCCAAGAGACTCAGGTCAAGTAGTGCATCTTTTAGTTCTGAATTATCAGATTCTATATCCAATAGAATAAGTCTAAAGTCCTTGATGACTGGTAATAATGGTTTGAATTCACTTGCTGAAGCAGCTATTGATGTCATGAAAAGTAGATCTCCTTCGATTACTTCTTCTCATGACTCTTTCTCTCAAAAAAAATTATTCTTACAACCTCATTCCTTTCAGCAATTCTCAAATAATCACAAATATACCAACGCTGCATTATCCCCAGAATTCTCCGACTTTCTTAATTCTCATCATTCAATAAGTTCGAACTCTTCTGAACCGAAACTTTCGCAAGATTTAAGAAAGGAAAGAGACTTCCCAACTTTTGATTTGAATTTAACTCCTTCATTGTCTGCGCTTATTAATTACGCATTCACCAACGAAAAGGATGGTGATGATAATAAATTCAGTGCCATATTTGATATTCCACCAAGTCCCTTAAATTTAAATAAAAACAGTGAGCTTATTGAAGAATTTAATGAGAATATTTCTCAAATTGATCATAAAATGAATTCACCAATTACTTCTAGAGCCTTAACAAATGGTCACACTCAACCACCATTGGACTTTTCAAGAGGTTCGTCTCCTTCAATTGACTATGAAATTGATCAATCTATTATGAAAAGTGCTGATCAAAGTCAAATTTTGTTCTTATATTCAGAATACACTTGCCTGATAATGTCAATTAAAAATGGGAAATCCGAAAATCCTTGGAGAACTGTGATAATCCCATTAGCATCTAAATATCCTTGTCTTTTCAATTCTATAGCGTCTATGACCCTTTTCCACTTAGCAGGAAGTAATTCGGCCAATAGTCCTACACTTCGCTCAAGAGGTTACTCATTCATGAAGCAATGCATTCTAGAATTAGCAAGCGGATTAACTAAAATGAATCATACATCAAGCGACAACGAGAATAATAATGAATTACCTTCAGATATTGCTTTGACAACATGCTTAAATTTGGCAGTTAGTGAATGTTGGGATCGTCATATATCTAGTGGAATTGCTCATTTAAAGGGAGCTAAAAGTATGATTCAAAAAGTTTTGCAACTTTTAAAAAGCCAACAGTCTTCAGGAATTCAAAAATATAGAAACTCCAAGAAGCTAAAATACCTTGGAGTAGGAGAACCTGAATCATTTAACGGAGAGAAAAGACGTAAGACTGAATTTCAAAATAAATTGGTGACTGTGGACAACGACGAATGGGAAAGAATCATTAAGGAAGATTGTGAAAAGATAGACTCTAATGAAAATGATAGGCAATCAAAACTTGGCCATTTGGACAATCTTTCAATAACAATTCCTAAGGATTTACAATTTCTTTTTAATGCTTGGATTTATTTCGAAGTTTTAGCTCAAATGACTACTGACTTCAATCAGGATGAGAAAGGTATCGATTTAGTTGCAACTATAACTCAAATATCTGAAACCTCTCAGAAAAGAAAAAACCAACATAATTCCAATAAAATCCGATCACTAAGTAATGCATCAACTAGTGAATGTCAAAGTGATAAATCCCCTAGTGAAGTTCTGGATTCTAGTGTACTGTCTTGTACTAATGGAATTAATTCTGATGGTACTCCCTTCAACCAGTTCTACGGAAAACAAAGTTCTAACATTTTTGAACAATTCGAAACTTTTAACTTTGATAATGAGTATGTCGATCCATTGCTTGGGTGTGCACAATCTTTATTTCTGATCATGGGGAAGACTGCTACTTTAATTTGTAGAGTAAGAAGATTTCGAATTGATGAGCTTGAAAAATCTGGAGGCCAAAAACCAAAGAAAGCCTTTAGGAATTCTTTATCAACTATAACTTCAGCTACTCTGTTAAAGCAACAATTGATTGACTGGAAGCCCACAATATCTTCATCCATGGTAGCAACTAGTGGTGAGAACCAAAATGAAGAAATTTCATCGACCCAAACTTGGGATATTCCTTCTTGTATAGCAACAGCAGAAGCTTACAGATATGCTACTTTGCTTTACTTACATCAAGCGGTACCAGAAATTCCTTCGTTGTCTTCTCATCAGCTTGCAGAGAAAGTTTTTATTTTATTGGCATCGATTTCATTAACTTCAAATATATATATTGTTCACATTTTCCCACTTCTTGTTAGCTCTTGTGAAGCAGAAGCTGGAGAAGAACGGGATTGGTGCCTTTCAAGATGGTCCATTTTATCGGAAAAAATGTGTATTGGTAATATTGATAGAGCTTTGGAAGTTGTGAAAGAAGTATGGAAGAGGAAAGATGAAGAATTGAATAGATTGAAGAAGCAAAATGATTTACAAAAATCTTCATTTAACGTGAGTGATGATAAAGATGCTAGCAAACTTACTAGCATAAATGACCAACTCAGTGGCCTTATGGCAGCTATAAACAATAATGAGGAATCGAAGGAAGGTATCAATAGTCGGTTACATTGGAGTACAGTGATGAAAGAATGGGGATGGGAGATCCTACTTGCATAAAATATCTTGTCAATAAAGATTGACCAAAGTAAGAAACTTTGATGTAGAGAGTAGTAATAACATGTAGTTACAATAGCTTCTTCTTGCCTTTCAGAAGGAAACAAGTTCTGTTGAAACCCATTATTAAGATTCTATAAAAAGCAAAAAGGGAATCTAATGCAAAAAAGAACATCTTATATTTGAGGGAACATTCAACGATTTCTAGTGAATTTTTTGGGGCAGAATGTTATCTACGACGTTTCATTCAATCGAGTGAAAAAAATGAACTAGATGAACTTTTTTTCTTAACATATCATGGAGATCCAACCATTCCATAACCATATACTTCTATTAGAGACATGATACGCTATAGATCAGGGACCATACGCCATTTTTCTGGCACTCGAAATGTTGTCTCTTTTGACGCTTTTGGTACTTTGTATAGGCCCAGAGAGCCAGTACCACAACAATATTTCAAAATAGCGAGAGATTTTGGGATTGATAAGCTGATAAAAGAAATATCTGACAGATTCCCAATTGTGTTTAAAACTTTGATGAACGAATTCCCAAACTATGGTAAGTATTCCTCTACAATGATATCATATAATGACTGGTGGCTGGAGTTGATTGTAAGACTATTCGAGTTGGACAAGCGAGAGGACGTCAAGGTTTCTCAAGAGTTTTGCCATAGTTTGCTAGAACATTTCACTTCGGCTGATGCGTACGCATTGTTCGAAGATGTATTACCAACATTAGAGACGTTGAAAAGTCACAAGATCAGGATGATCATCAGTAGTAATTCAGATCCCAGAATAATACTGATTTTAAAAAGTTTACAAGTTTATGATTATTTTGATCAAATATATCTTTCATATGATTTAGGTGCAAGCAAACCAAGTAGAGAATTCTACAATCGTATCTTAGCTAAAGAAGCTCCTTCCAGTATACCATGGCACGTTGGAGACGAAAGGTATAAAGACTTTATTGGATCAACTGAAGCTGGTTGGAATGGAGTATTCCTAAATAGAGATGGGAATGTCAAGGAATCATCGAAGAAAGAGATCAATGATTTAAGACAACTTTACGATTTAATAAGAGATACAGAGTAATCTTAAAAGATAGTCCTGAAGAAAAAATAGTAACTAATTTGGAGCGAAGCAATGAGTTTGGATCTCGATGACGTCTTAATTCACAAATTGATCCAAAAGGTATTTGTTTAGCCAAAGATTTGGTCTTTCTTTATTATGTCTCTAGCCCCAATGGTGCCTGAACACAAATGTTCAGCCTCGTTTGCTAACTCAGGTCTATGTAAAGTCACCCATTTCAAACTTTCTCATCCCCAAATCAAGCGTCCTGCATACATCCATCTAATTTTAGTTGTTCTCGTCATCAAAAGGACTTCGTGATTATATGAAAACAAACTATTTAAAGAAGAAGATACAGATTGTTCTTTTGGATTATTGTATTAGAATCCATTGCAAGAAACTTTGCAAACGCTATATAGATAACCCGTAGTATAAGAGTTCAAGCATTGTGGCTCTGAAAGTTACCTATAGCTTTTCCAAATTTTACTGAAGCTCAGCCTTCCGTTTTTGATTTTCTGAACTTGGCATTTGAGGTTAACTCTTCATTGAAGATAAAGAGTGTGATATATTACTTGCAATACATTATTTCTAACTTGATTTGAATTTATATAGAGTTTAAAGCATAACATCATATTACTTGTCCATATTGGAATCACAGGGGTTCTATTTTATATATATATATAACTGTTTCGTATTATCCTTAAGCAGTGGTCTACAAGAAATACTCGTACTATGCTTTTTAAGTTGATACCAACTTTATTGTTGACGACATTAGTCAGTTGTGTTACATTAGATGTCACGAGCAAAGATTCTATTTGTCTGGCTGGTGCTGCTATAGTGCAAGGGGAGTGGAATTACTACGAAGGGATAAAATATGGTGGGACAGTTGGAATGTTCACATATCCATATTATTGGTGGCATGCTGGAGAAGCCTTTGGAGGGATTCTTTATTACTATACGTTTTGTGATCCTACCAATACAACTTTGGAAGAATTGATTTATGATGGTATGTATCACCAAGCAGGTTCGCTGTTCAATTATATTCCTTCAAATCAATCGCTTACAGAAGGTAATGATGATCAAGGTGTTTGGGGATTAACTACTATGGAAGCAGTCGAACGTAACTTTACCAATCCTGCAGATCACAGTTGGTTAGAAATGACTCAAGCGATTTATAATACAATGAATGCAAGATGGGATACTAGCTCTTGTGGAGGTGGGTTAAGATGGCAAATTTTTGCTTGGAACTCAGGTTACGATTATAAAAATTCAATTGCTAATGGATGTCTTTTCCATATAGCTGCTAGATTAGCAAGATATACCGGAAATGATTCGTATGCTGCAACTGCAGAGAAAGTTTGGAATTGGATGGAAGATGCTGGATTCATTAATGAAGTTGATGGATTCACAATTTATGATGGAGCGAAGATTGCCAATAATTGTTCAAGTTTTACCGAAACAAAATGGTCTTATACTTACGGAATAATGATGGCAGGATGTGCTTATTTGTACAATTATACTGGCGAAGATACTTGGTTATCTAGAACTGAACAAATACTTACTGCTTCAAGTTATTTCTTCAATGATACTATCATGTATGAAGCATCGTGTGCCACTGGAAACCGTTGTAACAATGATCAGCGTTCATTCAGATCACTTTTCTCAAGATGCTTGAGTTTGACTGCAAAGTTAGCTCCATCAACTTATAGTACTATCTATGAATATATTACACCAAGTGCAGAAGGTGCTGCACAGTCGTGTTCTGGAGGTACCGATGGTGTAACCTGTGGTTTCAATTGGGCTTATGCAGGTTGGGATGGATATTACGGATTAGGTGAACAAATGTCAGCATTGGAATGTATCCTTGCATTGTTAGCACCAGAAGAACCTGCTCCATATACTTCAACAAATGGAGGCTCTTCGGTCAGTAATCCAGAAGCTGGTTTGAATACTCAAATTACCACAAATGGCAATGTATTGACCATCACCACTAAAGATAAGGCAGGAGCAGGAGTTTTAACTGCTGTTGTTTTAGGTATTCTTACAGGAGGATCAGTGTGGATGATTATTTAATTGTTTGACATTACGAAAGAAACAAAATATAAAAGAAAAGAAAAAAAGGAATATTTTTATGAATATACTTCCTAATGAAACAAGAATGAACAAATATTCGTGCAAGTTTTTGATGAGTTCAGAATATCCAAAATTCATGATAGATTCACTATTATATGAACCATATAGAACATTGAGAAATACTATTAGGGTGCATTTTAGGTAGTGAACAGTATTGAATAAATTATATATTTTCTACATAACATTACTAACTAACTTTCTATTATGTAAACCTTACCCTCTAATAATGTTTCGAAAAAAGGGTAGGTTGACATTTTGGTCTGCATGTAACTTATCTATACTTTTTCTCATTTTGGGTCACTATACTCGGATTTTAAAGGTTGTGGTTTGTGCTCCAAAGATTCGAAGTTCATCTTAGCCAGGGTTTCATTTCAACCAGCATTAGGCTCCTGTAAAAGTATGGTTCTTTCGAACATAATAAATCAATTAGCAAACCCAACTGGTGGTCTACCTGGTCGTTTTGGAGGTGGTTCTAGAAGGCATTTGTTTATACCTCCATCCACAAACACTCCCTTGTTTAGTTATGGTACTGGAGACGATCGATCCTTCTTATCTCTAATAGAAGGGTCAGAGAATGAAGAATCTGATGCTGCAAGTGTTAGTACCTCAAGATCATTACCTTCCACTCTTAGTTCAGCTCATACAGCTGAAGATCAGGAGTCTTTCCAAAGTTGGCTATTAGAAGAAAATCAAAGACGATATTCCGCAGCCAATTCAGAAGAAGAAGAAGAGGAAGGAGACGATTTGGAACCTTTCACTTCCAGATCGAGGACAAGGAGGAGGTCTAGGGCTTCTTCGAAGAACTCGGGTGCACTTTCGCTATCTTCATCATTTAATGAATGGGAAGACTATGAACACCTTAAGTCAACATACAAGATAGAACTTTCAATGTTGACGAGATACTCAATTCCGCTTATAATCACATTTTTGTTGGAGCATTTTTTCTCATTAGTATGTATGTTGGTAGTAGGTCATTTAGGAAAACAAGAATTAGCGGCGGTATCATTAGCTTCAATGACTTCAACAATAACTCTTGGTATCTTTGATGGTATATCAACTTCTCTAGATACACTTTGTCCTCAAGCATATGGAGCAGGAAATTATGAACTTGTAAGTTCACATGTTCAAAGATGTACTATGTTATCATTAATTGCATTCATTCCTTGTGGTTTTTTCTGGTGGATGTCAAATCGTGTTCTTTGTTACGTTATTGACGATGAAGAAGTACTATATTTAACTACAATGTTTTTAAGAATTCTTATATTAGGGGCACCTCCTTATATATTCTTTGCTTGTGCTCAAAGATTTCTTCAAGCTCAAGGAATTTTCGAGGCAGGTACTGGAATTTTATTTGTTGCAGCTCCTATAAATATCGCTTTGTCATATTTTCTTGTTTGGAATAAAACTTATGGAGTTGGTTTCATTGGCGCTCCAATATCGACAGTAATTAATTTCTGGCTCATGAGTTTCTTACTTGTTTTATATGTAAAATATATCGATGGTCATAAATGCTGGTATGGATTAGTTCCTATAAGAGATATGTTTAAAGAATGGGGAGTCTTATCTCATTTAGCAATTCCAGGGGTGATTATGATTGAATCTGAATCTTTGGCATATGAAGTTTTAACTCTTTTTGCTACTTATTTTGGTACCTCAGCTTTAGCAGCTCAAAGTGCGGTACTGAGTATTGCTGCTTTAGCTTATATGGTACCATTTGCAGTTGGTACGGCTTCACTGACCAGAATTGCAAATTTCATTGGGGGACAAAATGAATCTTCTGCTAAACTTGCAACAGAAATAGGTTTGATAAGTTCATTTATTATTGCATGTCTCAATGGTTTTTTATTATTCACATTCAAAGAGCAAGTTGCAGCAATGTTCACCAAATCCCCTGATATTCATGATCTAATTGTTCACTTATTAGACCCTTTAGTATCAATTATTCAAGTATTTGATGGGGTTGCAGCTGTTGCATCAGGAATCTTAAGAGCTCTAGGATTACAAAAGCTTGGGGGAGCTATCAACTTCTTTTATTACTATGCCATTGGAATTCCTATCTCGATAATATTAAGTAGATACTACGATATGGGACTAATTGGTTTATGGATAGGAATAGGAATTGGTATGGCTCTAATAGGAGCAACTGAAATAGCAGTAATTATTACTGCTGACTGGGGAAGCATCATTACAAAAGCCGGTATATTGAATGGAGTCTACGATGATATAGATGTTGATGAAGATGGTAGAGAGATAAGATTTGTACGTTAAATTCTCAAGATTTTAGAACTGGAAAATATTTTGGTCCATTGCAAAATTCGCTTCTAATGTAAACTTTATATCTATTTTTTATTTTAGAAATTTCTACTAATTACACAGAGATTCGGTTCGACTTGACTTGGTTATTGAGTCTTGCTTCTTGAATTACCTCGTAGCACTCTGTAGAAGTATTCGCATGAGATAACTTTGTCTCTATTTGAATGCTATTCTGCATACAAACAACAATTTTTCTGAGACTTGATATGTTTGAGAAACCTAAATCAACATAAACAACCAAATTGGATTTTACTTTGCCCGTGATTACGATCATCAGCTAGCTAGAAAATATGAGCAAGAAAACAGGTATGTTAAGTTTCTATGTTGTTTGATTAGGTGAATTTGTAGCAAATATTGTTATTGTGTCTTTCACACATGATGTTGTTCCAATAAGAACCTTCGATAGAGATGGAGCACCCTAACCCTTTTTCACTTTCTGTTTTCAATCTAAGTATACATCTACCCTTAACTTTCATCAACATATAATATGGAATAAAATATTATTTCAATGGTTTACTAACTTTTAGATTCTATTATTGAAGTCATCGCTGATGTATTTGAAGCCTTGAAGTATGCGGATAAGGACACTGGAATATTGGAAGCAAATATTCCTGTTGAATTCCACGAGACTGACTCCAATAAAATTCTTCATTCATTTGTAGAATATACAACTGAACATCTGGATCCAAAATTTACAAATATATCAGAGAAATACTCAAATAAAGAATATGAAACACTTTATCAAGTTTTCCATGACTTAAAAGTAGCCAGTGCTTCTAAGATTCTTCATCTCAAGGTGGGTTCCAGACTTTACAAAGAGTGTGACTTCTTTTATAAATTGGGTACTGAATTGCTACTTCGTGAATGTTATAGACTTAAAATTAAACTTTTTAAAGATGTTCTTGATTCTCCAACAGAATTTGAAACTCTGATAGCTGAAGATTTTGACAAGATATCATCCACATATTCCTCTGAAAATGGTGAAGTCATTTACTTTATTAATAAGGTGGATGATCCTACCCAGTCAGTTGTGCAGAATTCCTACTCAACGTTGTATAGTAATCAGCAACCAGAACCTCCTAAGCAAAGGAGTCAACCTTTATTTACGTCACTTACAGGAAAATCATCTGCCGACCCTCGACCAACCCTTATTCCAGAACCTTTTGAGCTTGCTAAAATTCTTCCACTCAATAGAAAACCTGCTCGTGAGTCTTCAATAATCAATAGTTTATCACCCTCGATATCTCGAATCCCACCTCCTACAAGTCAACCAACTGAGATGATGAATAATTTCTTTCATCCTAATTGGTATACGTTGGCTGTGCCAACTTGGCTCAATTATGATGTTATCTCAAAAGCTCCACCTAATACAAAGAAATTAGCGAGAAGATTTAGAGAAGATACCAATGTAAGTACGTCGGTTAAGAAGAATGACCATTGGGTGCAGTCATTTGCGCCACTCATTGATCTGAGATCTTCAATTATAAGCAGTGAACTCAAGGCAAATGTTTGGTTAGAACATATAGGATTTAAGCAAATTTCACATATTAAAGAGAAGTTTTTTGCTAATTTAAATAATGCTGAAGGTAGTAAAGATAACGTGGCAGACGATGGGATTCCCAATGATGAAAATGGACTTATTGAAGGAACTGCTACTCCAGCTGAAAATAAAGTTGAAAGTGAGTTGCCTATTCCAGGAGACGATGTAAACATTATTGAAGCTCTGGTTGATGAAGTCGCTTCAGAGGAAGAACATAAGACGTCGGATGAACTTAAGATAAACATTGATGATTTAATTCACTGGGATCCATATAAATCAGAATTACTCGAAGAAGTCAAAGCTTATAAGGAGAAGATATTAAAGTCACCAAGGGACTTCCAACGTCTAATCTCCCTAAATTTATTGAGATTGAATAAATTGCGCCAGAAAAGATATATGAACAGTAATCCAAACAATATAATAAATCCATCAGAAATTGAGGTAAATCTTTATCAAAAGACAATAAGGTTGATTACTATATTTATTGAGCAGAACAGAATCAGTAATAGCAATTTATCACTTCAGTTCAGTAGAAGATTGCCTGTTTTATTAAACGAATATTCAGGAACATTACCAGGATCAGTTGTTGCCACTAAAGTTGCAGGATCAAATATTTCAAAGAATTCCAGATTACCTAGTATCAGAGGTCCTTATAAAAAGAAGAATCGAATGTGAGCTTTTTTTTTTGGTTAGAGTTTATATTCTGATCTATAAAAATTGAGAGAATTGTTCTATACATAAAGAGTGAAGAATAATTGGAATTATTTTTTTGAGCCTTTCACATTTGCACCATTCAAATGTCAGCACCATTTGCAAAAGCATAGATTAAGTAGATATTCAAGAATGATATAATTACCCATGTCAATACACTTGCAATGGTTAAGAAATTTCCATTTTCAAAACTTACCCTTGTAGACGTAGAAGTCCATGTTGCTTCATTTGCAAGTAGCGAAGTATTTTCATCAGTTGCTGTATCATAATTAACAGTCATATATTTTTTATTGGTAGTGAACCAAATTAATGGGGCAGAAACTAAAGGAAGAATAAAACTCAACACCACCTGAGATGAATTCATTATTTTTGAGACCCCTTCTCGGCCTAGAACACTGATTACAATCAAAACAGGAATGACTGCTATTGTTCTTGTAAATAATCTCCTAATCCAAGGCTGGAAAGACCAATTAAGAAAACCTTCTGATACAATTTGACCTGCCATGGTACAAACAATACCAGCACTTTGGCCAGAAAAAAGCATTGAAAGAGCAAATATGATACCAGCAGCAGGAGAAATGTAATTTGATAACATTTCATAAATTGAAAGTAAATCTGCTTGGACACCATCTGGTTTTCCAAAAAGTGTTGAACCTGCAACGATAAGTATAGCAGAATTTACAAACACTGCTATAATGAATAATGAGAGCACTAATTCAGTATAGGAATAATTCAAACAATACTTAATTGCTTGATATGATGGTTTATACTTTGTTAGCAATTCTGAAGCATTAGTGAAACCAAAGGGCTTATCTTGTTCACCCCTTAAAGAAGAAGCTTGCGGTTGTTCTACTACATCCAGTTCTGCTTGAGTTTGGGTTTCAGTTATTGATTCAGATATTCCTTCATCCTTCAATAAGCCGTGCTTTAAATCATATTCCTTCAAACGTGGTTGAACTAATGCTGAGCCCAAAAAAAGTGAATGTGGCATCACTGTACTTCCAACTATACCACAACTTAAAAATAATGCCGTTGGTTCTTTGAAGATTTCTTTATTCAAAGGAAGAAATCCCTTGAAAATAGATTCTAAAGAGCCAGGAGTGAAGTCACATTTAAATAATTCCAAAATGAAGCATGCACAAGTAGATGCTACTAATACAGAAACTAATATTTCAAAGAATCTAGTCTGCTTCATACTACCATCTCTATCATATGCTATCAAAATGACCAAAACGTCTAAGATTGTTAACAAAACTCCGTAAAACATAGGAATTCCAAATAGTATTTCTAATGAGATAGCAGTACCTACCACTTCTGCTAAGTCAGTCGCCACAATAGCTAATTCAGAACCAGCATAAAGAAGTATATTTAACCAAGATGGAAGGTGAAGTCTACACATTTCCGCCAAGTCAAGTCCTGTAACTGTTCCTAATTTCACACATAAGCATTGAAGAACAACTGCAAACAAGTTAGACATAAAGACAATAAATAAAAGTTTATACTCATACGTTGCACCCGAGGAAACCGCAGTTGAGTAGTTACCAGGATCCATATATGCAACTGATATCATTATACCAGGTCCAACAAACGAAGCATACTTTCTAGCAATTCTTGCAAGAGAAGATATATCTAGTGACATGTCGCCTTTATCTAATTGTAGAGTATCGGATTTCTGTATATATGATCTATTCTTTCTTAATGACTTGCAACTAATTTATAGCAAATGTAAGATTACAGTGACAGTTCCATTAATATTGGATAATTTGGCTCTATATCCTTCTGAACTTTATCTATTACAAACTAAAGTTACTGTTAAGTCAGTTTAGAAGTTTTCTCCACAAATCAAGTAAGTCTATTAAGCGCGGGTACCGCATATTCTCGAACACGCAACGAATATGTTCCAACTTGCCACCTTCAGATTAATCGCAAAGAGTGGCCAATTGAAATGGAGCATTGCAGAAAAACAGAACCCATTAGTAAGTCTATTTTTACAAAGAATGCAATTTATGTGTTTATCTATTATTATAAAAGGTATTCAGTTTCACTTATAGGTGGTGCTTTAATTAAAAAAAGTAAATGAAGAACAGCATTTATCACGGTTTTGGTAAATTATGGGCCATCTTGAAATCATTAATAATCGAACTAGAACTCTTCATCGTCTCTTCTGGCAACACAATAAGCATCTCGTAACTCTATAGCTTCATATGTACCTTCTAAGCTAGTACGTACTATATACTCGTACTCCCAAATGTTCTTGACGGTCTTTGTTTCAACAACTGTTGAACTTTTTTCATGCTTTCGTTTAGGATCAACTATATGGATGGTACGAGTATAGGTGAGCGTAAATGGTGGAACCCCTTCAAATGTAAATATAATCTCAGTTTGATCTCCTTCATGTATATCTCGGACAATATAATCTCCTTCATTTATTTCTACCGATGGTAAATTGAATATCTGAAGTTTTAGTTCTTCAAATTTAGTGGTATCAGTAAAATTCACTAAACATTTGTTTGCTGAAGAATCCAGTAATGCCAAAATTGAAAGATTTCCAGGTTTGGACGCTAATCTTCTAAAATTCAGAGGCAGTTCGGCTTTTTGTTGTTTATCATTAAATTCGTAATAAACTGTGAATGGGGGGAATCCTGACATGTTATAATTGATATGATCTCCAACACAATAGTAAGTTTGGTTCAGACTTTTCGATACGTTCGGTACTTCTGTTACAATAATAATATAGTTGTTTAATTGTAAAGGTTCTTTCTTGTGATAACACCCATTACCATCAGTAATACTATCAATTGTAAGAATATGATTACCAACTGTCATTTTATCTTGAAATTGGTTTATGGTTAGTACAGGCTCAGTTACATCTTGTAATAGAATCCGATTCACATCTCCCGTTGACTCATGACTTAAAGATAAACTGATATTGAACGGATATGACCCAATAAGGCTAACTGGAATATCGACAATAGGATTGCCTTCTTGGATATGTGATTCACAAATCAGAACATATTTTTCTTTCCCGACAAATGAAGCATCTGGAAGTGGGTAAATATCGTAGAATACAGATAGCACATTGTAATCGTGTTTCTTTTTCTGAAGCTTGGCAAGTTTGTCTTGGGAATAATGCCTATCGTACACAGCATTGAAGTTATGTCTATATCTTCCACTGGACGATGTAGGTAGCTTAATTTTTAACTCGTGACTTTCTACTGTCATTGACTTGGATTCAATCTTTTGATTCGGTAACGTCAAGTCATAAGCAACAACAAATGGTGGCTCACCAGTTAACTTTAAAGTTATTTCACTTAAAGGAGAACCGATACACCGTGATTTCAAGTGAATTGATGAGTCTATTTTGTTAACAGAATGAGCACTTGAAGTAGATATGGCAATCGTGGGCCTGTCGTAAAATGATACAGTAACTTGCTCTCCTATAGCCACATTCGCAGGACAATTGCCATTAGTGTATGATTTTAACGTATAAACACCTTCCTTATCAAATTTAAGTAGCAGAATATCAGACAAGGAATATTGAGTTGCTTTGGAAGAATCATTCAAAGGAACAATACTATACTCCAAGCAGTCATTACTTAAACGTCCTGTAGAAGATTTCAATTCGAGTAAGAACTGCACTGAATCTCCTTCAACAATCTTTATATTCTTGTTCCTAAAAGTTTCAGGGATTGAGATCTGAGGTATATCTGGTCTAGATTTGATAGTAAATACAGAATTATCAAATTCAACATCACACAGTAAACCGTCCTTCAAATCAGAAATAACGACTTGGTATTCACCACCAATGTCAAACTTCGGGGTATTAATTTGGAAAATTTTTTCGTTGACATCGTTGATCTTAACTGAGGGAATAAACTTCTTTTTGCTATGTGAATCAATAATATCGTACTGAAACGAGAATGGGAAATTCCCAGATAGATACAAAGTAGCAACCGCAGAATCGTGAAGGCAAGCATCAACAATAGTTGGAGAATTTCCTGAAGAAAAGCTAGCCTTAGAACGTTGTCGATAGTATGTTTCGTAAGTGTGCTTTCTTTCATCCAATGTAATATGTCGCGTGTTATAGTTCATATCCTTGAGTTTACTAAACACTACCAAGTATGTACCTTGATTTGGAGGTTTATAAACAAATTCGAAATTTGAATCGTAAGATTTCAAATACCTTGTAGAAAGACCATTTTCATTAGGCAATACTTTGACAACTCCATTCGAATATTTTTGAAAAACCTGGTACAGTACTTGGAACGGCGGCTTGCCAAAGAAATGAAAACCAAATTTATAACCAGTCATACCAACACATTTGTCAACAATAGGTTCTGCTATTATGTCAACACTTGGTAATGGAGCTATGTGTATTTCTACTCTATTCTTTTCAGGTATTATTTCACATGGACAATACTTACTTTTACCAGACAAAAGAGTGAAATTACCTGCCCTATCAATGGTAAACCCTTCCTTGAATTCATTAATATTGGAAAATGTTTTTGTGAAATTTGTAGCTAAAAGTTCATTATTGTTATCTGTATAACCCAAAACAACGGTAATAGGAAATTCAGAATTCTTTATATCGGTTTCTGGTTTGATAATCAAAATCTTTGAATCGTTTACCAACAATAAATGATCAGCGTTACCTTCTATCAACAGAAGTGCCGGTTCACTTCTAAGATCTATAGAATAAAAAATATCTTGATCTCTAGACGAAGGATTATACCGAACATTATGTCCCATGGAGTCGGATATCTCAGAAAGGTAAAATTCTATAGTGCCTGCTTTTGACAACTGCATTACCTCGGGGTTCAGTAAAATCTCTTGCTCAAGAAGATTTCCATATATTGTATGCGACGTTAGCCACGAAAGGTCTTTCAGATTTCTATCACTTGCTTTGGATGATGAATCAGAATCGTCAATAGTAACTGAAAAATCCTTGTAAACCTTTCCGTCCCTCTTGGGGGTGAATTTTACTGTCAACGGAGTAACTCCAAAAGAAGATACCATTGGGAAATCTAGCCGCAAGTCCTTCAGGCTCTGGCTACCAATACATTTTCCAGTATTATATACTTCCTTTGATAAGAGGTAAATATATTTTGCCCAAGGACAATACAGTAGGATAACTGTCGATTTGTAAGAACGAATACCGTTCCCCTTAACATCTTTAACACTACTAATTTTGTATGCTCCTGGATGTTTCAAAGGTATCTCAATATAAAAGACACGATCGTCGTTGTTAATGTGGTTAGGATATTTCTCCAAATGAGAATAATCTTTTTTAGTTAGCTTACACAAATCACTAAAAGTATAATTGATGTAAGAAATCATATTGGATGTGTCGATATATTGTATTTGAAGTGATCCAACATTGTTTGTAGTATTAAATTCTATAGGTATTTGAAGTTGATTCAGACCTTGTTGATCTATACAAATGTTTTCAAACTGGAAAGGATTAAACTTTGCTGACGAATCTGGGAGATAATTAATTGTATATCGTCCTTTGAAGTGAGAATTCATGTTTATTATACTTTCTGAATTCACAGTGTCTCCAGCTATTGTTAATTCTTTACTCTTATAGATCAAGTTCCAAATAGGAAGAACTATACCTGATAGTATAGGAACTGTAGTCTCACTTGCTAACATGAACGTGAAACCATTTAGTATAAATGTGAACAAAAGAGTTGTGAATGGAGAGAATGTTAAATATGGAATATTCAAGATTGGAAGAGTCCACAAGAATAATCCTTCAGCTACCGCATACTTTACAATGAAAGTAAAACTATTCAAGGGCAATAAACCTCCAATTATAGATTTTTCAATACCAGTTTTCAATGAGATTAAGTCAAAAGCTTTTAAACACTGTATTAGAAAGAAAAAGGATACAACAAATATCCTTTGTGATGCAAGGTCAATGATTGAACGTTGAATCAATGGTTGGTCTTCAATGGAATTAGCATCAATTTTACTTTTCCTTGTTTTTACACCAACGCTACCAGCTACTCGTCTTCTACTAGACCTGGGACTGTTTTCCTCATTGTCATTCATTGTTTTGGTGATAGAAACTATGAAGATATGGGTTGTTTCTACTTCAGTGTATCTTTGTTCTCATCAGAAAATTGGTGATTCAAAAGAAAATGAAAAGTAAACATGAATCTGACACTATGTACAGGATCGTGTTGCAAGAAAATGGCTGCGAAAAAGTTCTTTCAATAATGCTTTAGGAACGAAGCCGAAGGTAGCACATAAAGTAGAACTACAAGCTTGCAACCTTAATTAGTATCGAGAATTACATTTCAAATTGCTCTCAGAAACGTATAGTGTGAATCTTATAGATATCTTATATATAATTATGTAATTATCTTCTACTGGATTACCCAATGGTCTGCATTCTTGACTTGAATCACCTTCATTGCTGGTAAATCCCATCCAACTCCACCTCCACCAATTGCAGCACCAAATCTAGGTACTACGTAACATTCTCTTTTAGTTGGTGTGATATTCTTTGGAGCATATGGATGACCCAAAGGTTTAGAGTAAGTTATCAAAGGTGAATTCTTTGCAATATTAGCTAACTGTTTCCCACCAATGTCAACTAGGGGCTTCATCCTCAATTTAGAAAGCTTTCCCTCTTGTCTATTGCTCCCCAAGTTTAAAGATTGATACACAATGTATGGTGCAGGGATAGTACCACATTCTTTAATTATGGAATTGGGATGTATGTAAACAAACGGTTCAACTTCCTCACCATATTGTGAAGAAGGAAATAATGTTTCATATGGAATGGTTATAATGCTTGTTCTATTGGTAATTTGAACATCAGACGAAATCAAATCTCCACGAATTGCAATTTGATCTAAAAATCCTGACGAAATCATTTGCTTCATTGCGGATAATTGCACTTTGGAAGGAATATCAAGCTTCAAATCGTTATCTACCACGGTAGCAATACCATCTTTGTTGGTATTTACTTGAACTATATAGGTTAATTGTTTCCGTAACTTGGCAATTTCTTGCATTATTTTTGGTCTTAAGAAGTTATCCTTCAAGAAACTGTCCTTTGAATCACTAGGAACATGATCATAGGCTCCCACAGCTGAAAGTAACTTGAAAACATCACTAAATTTGTCTAATTTACTGAACATAGCTCTGGATTGATAAAATTTTGTTTTAAGTTGTCTTTTAGCTTCTAGTTGCTGATGACTTTCTCTTACAATATTTTCTTCATTTTCAATTTGAACTTTAGGTTCATTAATTCCAAGTTCAAATTCATTTAAAAATGGGTCTCCAACTGACAAGCTGGAAATAATGGCAATAATATAAGGTAAACAGCCATGTTGGTTACCCATGATTAAGATTTTAGCAAACCTTGGACTAACTGGAAACAAAGACATATGTCTTCCAAGATCAGTGATAAGTCTATTCTCTTGATCTAGTGCTCCTAAAATAGTTAAAAGATCTTCTGCTTTCTTCAATGCTCTCCTGTCAGGATGAGTTGGAAATGGAAAATTCATTATTTGATCTATTCCAATACTTTTCATTGAGAGTATAACACTCTCTACTGGCATTCTTAAAATCTCCGGCTTGCTGAATTGAGGAAAGTCATTTTCATAAACTGCTGAAGAAAATAATCTGTAAGTGTGACCTGGTCCAGTTCTTCCTGCTCTACCAGATCTTTGATCCGCGGACGCTTTCGAAACCCAATCTATTTCAAAGGATTGAACACCTGTATCCTCATTAAACTTTCTTTCCTTTGATCTACCACAATCAACAACGTATCGGATTCCTGGGATAGTCAAAGATGTTTCTGCAACATTTGTTGCCACAATACACATTCTAGAGCCCGCTGGAGCGTCTTCAAAAACTTTCATTTGCTCTTTGGTTGGTAAAAGAGAATATAATGGAAGAACGTACAAAGGGTCGTTGTCCGTCTGATGCTCCTCCCTTTCTTCTTCAAAACCTTCTTCCTCCTCCTCATCATCATCGTCATCCCCTTCTTCATTGTAATCATCTCGGTCATCATCTTGAAGATCAACGCTAAAATCAATTTCTTCTGCTTCCAAGTCTGCATGTTTTGCATCGATTTTAACAGATGTGAAATCATTACCCACTCTTTTGCTTTTTAATTTACTTTCAAAAGGAAATTCTGCCCTCAATTTCTTTACCAACGAAGTGATCTCATTCTGGCCCGTCAAAAATATCAAAATTCCACCTGGGGGAAGTTTCTTATGGATTTTGCAGGTTTTTCGAAAGGCTTCTTCCAAGTAGTCATGCTTTGTTTTCTTATTAAAGTGAACACTTACAGGATATTGTCTCGCATCAACTTTAATAATAGGAGGAGGATTCTTAAATAAAAGAGGATTTTCTGAAAAATCCGAGACCCTTAATGTAGCTGACATGATTATAAGCTTCAAAACTTTGTATTTTTCAGGATTTTGAGTGTGGTATTGTCTTCTTAATTTTAATATTCTGCTTAACATTCCTATTAAGATATCGGTATTGATATTCCTTTCATGAGCCTCGTCAATAATAATTGCTGAATATTTCGTTAGTAAGAAATCCGACATCATTTCTCTCAATAAGACACCATCTGTCATAAATTTCAAAGCGGTACCATTAACACCTCCTTCATTCTTAATGGTACTATCGAACCTGATTTGATAACCAACTCTATTACCGCAATCTCCTAACTCATTGGTCACACGATTAGACATGGAAACTGCTGCAACTCTTCTTGGTTGGGTGACTCCAATCATACCTGGGAAGGAAGGTGATTCAGAATTACCAAATCCAGCTTCGAAGAGAAACTGAGGTACTTGAGTAGTTTTACCAGAACCAGTTTCACCACAAATTACTACACAATCATGGTGATATATGGCTTCCATTATGGTATGTTCTGCACCGAAAACTGGTAATTGAAGTCTCAGCTGTTGAATATCATCTGGTCTATTAACTTGAACATAGAAGGCATCTCGCTTGAGCTGTAAATTGATTGGGACATAATTTTCCTCTTCAGAGGAATGGTCAACATCTTCTTCATGAATGGTTGGCTGGGAAAGTTTTTCCTTCACATCTTTTGAAAGCTCAGGGTATGTCATTTCATTGTCTCTTCCTTCTAGCTTACGTACTTGTTGTTCTGCCCATTCTTTAAAAGAAGTGGCAGTACTAGAATGCTTTGGTTTATTTTGGATTAGTCTTGGTACATCATCGTCCGATTCAAGTTCTGATTCCAGATCGGACTCTATTTCAGATTCCAGTCCTGAGCCTACTTGCGCTTCGTCCTGAGAATCGTCGGAATCAGAATCAGAGCTCCTGGAGTCATCACTACTATCACCAGATTCAATCTCAGACTTGACACCTGAGTTTTCCACATCTGATTCTATCTCCAGTGCACTTTGAAGCTCTTCAAGTTCCTCAGGTTGGCTGTCACTGTCGCTCGATAAAAAGTCTTGCTCATCTTCAAGTTTAGATCTTTTCTTTTCTTCATTTTCAATCTTCAGTCTCCAACTATATTTCTTCTTCAAAACACTCTTCAGTTTTTCAACTTTCGGTATATTCGCAAAACCAAATCCAATTCCACTTCCTCCAAACTTGGAAGGTCTATTGTCTATAAATGAAGATTTTGACTCACCAAATTTTTGAAGGCCATCGTTGTCATCGTTGTCAGAATTAGCGTCTGACAGTATATTTTCATACAAAGAACTTTGAATGGCCGATTTAGGAAATTGTTCTTCATCATCCTCCCAATTTTTTATGATTCTTTCTTCATATAGAATATCTCTCGTAGTATCATCTCCACGTCCCTGTTTCTCTAGCTCCAAAGCTTCAATCATTTGCTCTTTTTTGGTTTGTTTACTGGATCCAAGCAATTTTGAAGGAGCGTATAAACTACTATCAACTTTAGTATGTGATAATTTTTCAAGCAAAATCTTTTTCTCTTCTCTCTTTATTTGATGCTCTATATACTTATCAAGTCTCTTCTTCTTCTTCTTGGACATCTTGGTTTCTTTAGAATTCTCACTATACAAATGTTCTTCAAGCTTACGTTTCCTCTCCTTCTTCTCTTCTTCTGTCATTGGTTTAAGTATTTCTGCATTTGAGTCTTGAGGTTGTATTTCATTGTCGATTGATCGGTCTTGAATTTGCTCTAAAGCTTCAGGTTCTTCTTCAGTTAGATGCCTTGTAAATTGCTTGTTTCTAGCCTTCTTAAGAGCTGCCTGCTTGGCAAGCATACCACTTCTGGCCTTTTCATTAAATCTCTTTCTATATTTCCCCATTTTTCAATTGGAAAGCGATTCTGTTATTCAATAAACTTAGATTATCTTTGAGTTCCATCTTGAAAGTGGTGCTCATCAGATCCAAATTTTTTGCAACTGGACGGTCCTGCACAGTGCTCTACGAAGAATTGCAACTTCTATGGTCAATGACCCGCAGAGTAAACTCGCAGTATTGCAACTTCTGCCTTTGACCTGCACATGTTGCGTCTTGTGGGGACAGAAGACTCCAAAAGAAGTTAACAGCCAATGCTTCTTTACAACTTTTGAATCAATAAGTCAGCCGGTACTTTGCTTGAACTTTTCATATTGTTTATTTTTTGCCAATTGTATTGAATTATCAGTATCTAGCTTTGATTCTGCACGGAATACCAAAGCAAATTACAAAATAATCGATACTTTGAAGTGGCCTAAGTTTAATTGCAGTAATTAAACAAACGGAGTATGACCTCTTCAGATTGCCATAAACAATGTACGTATAAATTCAACTTTGATTTTAGTATATATACACATATGTATATCCATTTTTGTACTCTTCCATTTATATTTATGTGCACGATTATACTAACAGATATCAGTAATATTCGCCACCTTAACGCTTAATTCAACAACCCTCTATACTTATGAGAACTTCCTGTTAACTCACCGGGTAAATAATTTGAATTGCTCTGAAGTTGTGTCACAAGAACTTGGACTAATAAATACTTCAAAAACGTTAGTAGGGTCAATGCCTATTAATACAAGCATTTCGGTGACCAACTCATCTTTAATGTTGTATTTCATGAAAAAGCTTATGACGAACTCCGATGGTAGTAATGATTTACTTACAATAGTTGCTATTGCAAATGTCAATGTTAATAAAATTCTAGTACTTTCAATACTTAAAAAGATAATGGATAAATATATTTCTTTTAAGGAACAAGTTGAAAAAGAAGTTTCACAAGAGGCATCTAGAGCTGATTCTAATGGTACAAGTCAATCTACGAGTTCTTCTAATATAGATCCTATAAAGGCAAAATTAGGTAAATTCAAACCATATATGAATCAAATCATTAAGTTTGAAGAAATGAACTTTGATTCTAATAGTTCTGCCTATATGTACGGATCAATAAATCCAGATCATGATGAAGAATCAAATAATAATTCCGATGCAGATTTAATTACCCCAAATCAGTTATTACTTGCTGGTGAAGAAATTGAAGAAGTTAGGCAGCTAATGTGGGATAATATTAATAAAGTCACCAATAGAGGAGATAAAATAAATTCTTTAGTAGATCAAACTGATCGATTAGTGAATTTATCATCCGATTTCCGTAACAAATCCCAAGTTTTAAGAAAAAAGATGTGGTGGAATAAAATGAAGTTTATCTTGATCCTCGTTGCAGGAATTACGTTCATGCTATATATTTTAATAGGCTCCGCATGCGGTTTCCCTATATTCAACAATTGCATACATTAAATGGGAAATTCATAAAATTAGAACTCAAATCCGCTACTGAAGATCCACTTTCATTCAATTGTTGGAATTTAATATAAATACGTTTCCTTTTTTTTTATAGAAAAAACTCATTGAATCTCACCATAGAGATGGTAGATTATTCGTCATCGTCCTCATCCACTTCTTCTTCTTCTTCAGCTTTATTTTCTTCTTCTTCTTTCTCTGTATTATCATTTTCTGAATCGCCCCTAAGCTCCCTTTCTTCTCTCTCCAACAATGATATAGGATTCTTTACTCTAAGAGCTTCGTCTTCCTCCTCCTCCTCCTCTTCCCCCTCTTCTTCTTCAACTTCTCTTTCTTCTAAGCTATTGCTGTCTTCCGTTGCGTCCCTATCTAGAGTGTCGTTCCCACTTTCATCTACTTCCTCTCTGTCATCAACATCATCTTTCATTTGAGCCTTTGTTCTCTTTTTTTTCTGCGAAACTTTGGATTTAGAATCTTTTAGTCTTTTTGACAGTGGTTCGATGTTGTCTATTTGTTCTTCATCGACATCACTATTATCATCTTCCTCTTCTTCTTCTTCCTCTTCTTCTTCTTCTTCCCTACCATCTTTTGATCTCAGTTCCAGTTTCTTTTCCTTCTTCTTCGCTTCCAAATACTGTTCAAAAGTTGCAAGTTTTTGCTTAACTTCTGGTAAAAATCCTGAAAAATCCGACTTTTCAATAGCTGACAATATATCCTGAGCATTCACTGTCTTTCTTGAGTTCTCCTTTGAGATCTCACGAGCAACAAACATTATGTGTGAGACAAACACCGTAGCAGATCTTTGAAGTGCTAAAACAGAGTCTTTTGCCATTATAGCGTTAGAATCTCCCTCTCCGTTGGTATTAAGAATGGACTTGGCAAGTTTCTGTACAGTTGCACGAGGAAATAAAAGTTCATCAATAGAAACAGCATCTGGATCCTTTTGGTGCTGAGGAAACATACCCTCAGCATTCTTCCTCCATCCTTTTGGGGGCATCTTTACAAGCTCCAACTATGTAACTTATTGCTCGGAATGCTACTTTTTAGCAGCCGAATAATATATTAATGTTCAATCGAATGAAGTGATCGATATCTAGCTTACTGCAAGGTTTTGATTGTCCCATGGGCTTCTTGTTCTCTCAAAATCGCGTCCCATGGTTTGTGTTTAGTAGAAGAGAAGCTCGCATGAATAGAAAAAAGGTTGCCTGTATATATGGATATAGACATGATTCTCATAGCTCCATCAGAACTCTGAAGCACTTAACCGGTTCATCTGTTTAACAGAATAATTATTAGATATGGCAAAAGTTGATGCTAAGAGTACTTCTAAACTTAATGGGACTACTAAGTTTAATAAATCAAAAGAATCTGAATATTATGGAGTACTTGAGCAACCAAATATACGACGAGTTTGTTTAGGAAAGTATGAATTTGATACTTGGTATGGAAATGCAGCATATTTTTCATCGGACCATACGACACTTGGATTTAAAAAGAAAATACCGATACAGGAATTACAACATCATCCTAATAAGCTGGTTATTTATTCAAGTAATCGGTCTAGAAAACAAGAAGCTACAGCTGCTGCAGAATTGACCATTCATTCGAAACCGGATGATAATACCATCACTCCTCCATCAGATACTTCTCGCTACTGGTTAGACAAGTTATTCATTTGTGAATTTTGTTTTAAATATACCAACATAGAGCTAGATTGTCAGACTCATAGAATTAAATGCTCTTTTAATCAGAAATGTCCTCCAATTGGTACCATTATGTATAGAGATGATATCTCACCTTACTTAATTGTTAAGATAAGAGGATTTGAAGCAGAATTATTCACACAAAATTTGTGCTTGTTTGGTAAACTTTTCTTGGATAACAAGTCAGTGTATTATAATGTGGATGGATTTGATTTTTATATTATTTATGGCCAAGAATCTCCCGATTCCAAAAATTCAAACTTTATTCCAATGGGATTTTTCTCGAAAGAAGTGATGTCTTGGGATAGTGACAATAATTTGGCTTGTATATGTATATTTCCACCATTTCAGAGGAGGGGACTTGGTTCGTTACTTATAGAATTCCTGTACGAATTAGCAAAAATAACCCCAGGACAACTTGCAAGTGGACCTGAGTTCCCTTTATCTCCATTTGGTAAATTGAGTTACTTCAAATTTTGGTCAAAAAGATTATCATCATTATTGTATGACATGGTTATGGTCAATGGAAATCAGTTCACTTTGACGGATTTAGCTAACGCTACTGGATTTAGGAAAGAAGATATTTTAATGACCCTAACATACATGAGAGTTTTAAAGACAAATAAAGATGGTAGCGTAGAATTTTTAATTGGAAATTTGAAGCAATGGTGTATAGATTCCAAAATTGATTTCAATCAAGAAACTAGAATGCTCAATTTGGAGTATTTGATTTTATGAGAGAATAATTTGGAAATATTTACATAACTATAATACGACGAAATGAACGATATTAAACAGTTTAATAGAGATTAAAAATTTAGGAAATATTAGTAGAAAAGCTCATTGAATGACCTTCATTAAATGCTTTGGTTTCTGGTGAATAATTCGTGGTGATAAACTTTCAATGTAACCCGCGCCAGATCCACTAGATCGGTATTGATCAGATACGCGCATTCTCTCTTTCATGAACCAAGTGATAACTCCAAAACATTTCTTATCATTAGCTGATACATTAGTACTGAATCTTCTCTACAACTGGCATAGAATTTGTGTTGACTTGCTTTGAGGTTAGTATCTGCAAGTAGCCATGTCGGTGGATAAAAAACGATTCTTTGGACTGGAGCCTTCGCCACCTGATGAATTATCGTTATTTGTTGGAGCAGACTCGGAAAATGAGCTGCAAAATGAAAATGAACAATCGCATATTGCTTCAACGAATACCAGAAAGGAAGTACAGCCCTTGACTCCGAATAAATCTAGCCTGGTAGCATCTAGTAATGATAATATTGTGCATATAAACATAGAATCGGACGGTGAAGATGTATCATTAATACCGAAGTCTCAAGGAAAGATTCATCAATTTCTAAAATCCAAGAGACCTAGAGATCCAGAACAAACCCACGTAAATTCATTGCCAGTAACATCATCTGCATTGCTCGACAAGCAGCATTGGTCTAGGAATATTGGATCTCTAACTTTACAAGCTTGGGCCACGCGACCTACAATGAGCCCTCTTCGATATAAAGAAGAGTTAATCTTGAAGAGACTCATCCCCAAGAAAATGACATTTGGAAGAACTAGGGATAAGAATGCAAAATTTGGGGACTCTGCGGTTGTTCGATTGTTTTCAACTCAAGCATCAGGAGCAAGAGAAATAGGAAGGCTTCCAACCGATATAACTGATATCATCTCTCCCTTAATAGATTTGGAAATGTTAGAATTAGTAACCACAGTCATCTTGGACACTGATCTGAGGCTCTCCATTGGAGACTCCTTTTACGTTCAGATTGATTTTAAATTGACTCTGAAGGCATTCGTAGCAAAGGAATTTAAAGAGGAGTTTTTTGCGAAGAGACAGAAGCATAATGCAATTACTAATTGGAACTTTGCAGTTGAGTCGGATCAAGAATCTGCTTTACGATTGCGGCAATCATCATTAGTAAGATTATTTGATAAGCTTGGTTTGAAGCCATTTAAAGACAACGCATTAAGTCAAGAAAAAAGTGTTGAAGTTGTCCTAGATGAACCTGAGGACCAACTGATTGATCAATTAGACTTAGATCAGCTTAAACAATTTTATCAGGAAAATCAGCAATCAGAACTTTTGGAGCAACTTCCTGAATCCACTGAACCCCCAACCGCCAATTTCAAATTAAATTTAAGAGCATATCAAAAACTTGGTCTATCTTGGATGCTATCAAGAGAAAGGGAACTTGAACTTATTGACGTCTTATCTAGGGATAAGGAGTCTGAAGATTCAATAATGACAACTCAGGTAAGAGAATCTCTAAAGGATGAAGGTGTAATGAATCCATTATGGAAAACTTATAAATGGCCCATTCAAGAAAGTTCAGATAACGAAGACAATTCTACATTTACACCTTCGGAAGAGTTTTTCTATGCGAATATGTATAGTGGTGAGTTATCTAATGTTAAGCCTATGATAAAATCTATTATAAAGGGAGGTATATTGGCCGATGAAATGGGTCTTGGAAAAACAATTTCAACGTTAGCATTAATAAATTCAGCTCCTTCTGATTTATTGGACGAAGGGAATGATCCTAGATATGCTTCTAACACAACTCTCATTGTTGTTCCAATGTCATTATTATCACAATGGCAAGGTGAATTTGACAAGGCAAATAATAACTCAAATCATAGATGTATTATATACTACGGAGATCAGACATTTAGCGATCTCAAACACATCTTGTGTAAGCAAAAATCAAATATACCAATAGTGGTATTGACAACTTATGGGACCATATTGAATGAATTTACCAAGTTAGCTAACAAAAGAGACTCAAAGGGTGAAATTCCTAAAGTAGGACTTTACTCTGTGAAATTTTTCAGGATTGTACTTGATGAAGGACATACCATACGAAATAGAACTGCGAAAACGACAAAGGCAATATATGATTTAATGCTGACCAGAAAGTGGGTATTAACAGGAACACCAGTTATTAATCGTCTAGATGATTTATATTCACTAGTTAAGTTCTTACAATTAGAGCCTTGGTGTAACTTTTCATACTGGAAGACATTTGTAACTCTTCCATTTGAGCAAAGAAAGATAGGACAAACATTAGATGTGGTGAAATCAATATTGGAGCCGATTTTCCTTAGACGTACTAAGAACATGAAGCAAAAAAATGGACAACCATTAGTTGTATTACCGCCTAAGGAGGTTATTATAGAAGAAATTGAATTTAACGACAAAGAACGCAGATTGTACGACTGGTTCAAATCTAAAGCTGCTAGGTCATTCAAAGAAGGTTTAGCAAATGGAGAACTTTTAAAGAAATACACTCAGATATTAACCCATATTCTTAGATTAAGACAAGTTTGTTGTCATATGGATCTTGTTGGGAGTGCTGGAGATATGCTCGATGAGGATATGGATCCTCTGGCGGAAGTCGATCTTAAGGTGACAGAAGACATGAAACAAGAAATGTCGGATCTGAACCAGGAAGCGGAGGGCTTCAAGGATGACCAAGAAGTGAAACTACTAGTTGAAGCATTGCAACTGAGCTTGAACTTCTCTGAAACTGAATGTTCTATTTGCACCCTGAGTCCTATCCCAATAAATGAAATGGGAGTTACGCCATGTGGGCACATTTTCTGCTTGAACTGTATTCTTGAACATATCACATTTCAAAAACGAAACCAACGTCAACCAAGCTGTCCAAACTGTAGGGAAGAAATCTCGATGTATAAAATCTTCAAAGTTCGGATTCCCAGAGAAGTTAAGCGGATCGACATGTTTTCGGAACCGGATACTAATGGTGCTAAATTTCTTTTATTCTTATATGATCCAGATAGAGCTTCATCCAAAATCACTACTCTAATTAATCATCTACGGATATTAAATACTCAATGTCCTGGTGAACAAGTGGTTGTGTTTTCTCAATTTTCATCTTACTTAGATATAATTGAACAAGAATTGAACATTCAATGTGGAAATGATTTGAAAGTATATAAATTTGATGGGAGATTGCAAATGAAAGAAAGAAAGAAAGTTTTAGAAAAATTTTCCAATAATAAATCCATAACCTCAGGAAAGACGACAGTATTATTACTTTCATTGAAAGCTGGAGGGGTGGGATTAAATTTGACCAGCGCATCAAGAGCATTTATGATGGATCCTTGGTGGTCACCAAGTGTTGAGGATCAAGCAATAGATAGAATTCATCGAATTGGACAGGAAGATAATGTTAAGGTTGTGAGATTTATCATGAAAAATAGTATTGAAACCAAAATGCTCAAAATTCAAGAACGAAAGAAACAAATTGGAGAGGCAGTTGCAGTTGAAGAGCTGGAAAGAGCAAAGAGAAGGATTGAAGAAATTCAAATGTTATTTGAAGAGTAATTAAAGAAAGATTAGCTAGTATTTAAAAAATTCACAAAGATAAATTTATCATAGGACAAAGTATAATATAATTATTCAACCATGTCAAGACACCATGTATGTCTATGAGTAGTATAGAGGGTTCCTTAGATTTGAAACAAAAGTCTCCAGATCTCTATCACGTGATTTTTTTGATCACTTTTTTCCAATGATATTCGATTTCAAATTAATACTTCAATCTTATTCTTAAGTTAACTTTGATAGTTGTGATCCAATAATAAACATAATGCCTCCAGTTCAACAAGTTCAATATACCACACATCAACCATCCAATTTTGAGAAATTCAAAATGGGAGCTATAATGGGCTCCACCGTTGGTGTTTGTGTTGGTGTGCTATTCGGTGGTTTCTCGATAATTCAAAATGGTCCAGGTCCAAATGGTGTTATGAGAACATTGGGTCAATACATTATGGGATCTGTTGGTACTTTTGGTTTATTCATGTCTATTGGTTCTGTAATAAGATCCGAACCAAGTTTTCAAGCTTATCAACAAGCTATGATTTCATCTCAACAGGCAAAATTGAGAGCTGTTTATAGACAACAGTAAATGTGTTTTATAGTGTACATAAAATTTAAGATAACTTCAATAGTAATAATTCTTTATGATTTGTTAATTTTTTTGAGTTAAAATATTGAAATTAATAAAATGTTTCATAAAAACAGAAGATAATTTGTATCGTAAAATTTAATGAAAAGATTATCGTTGGTCGTTTTTGTTTATAAATGAGATGTATTCTATTCTATGTAATCATCTATTTGATTATGCTTGCCTTTGGTGGTGTGTTATTACTCAAATCATAAACATAAGTTAATCCTAAATCAGGAACTTTGTAACGCTCTTGTTTATCATTAGATTTGGATAATTTTTCAAATAAGTACTTGGGTTCAAGAATAGGTTCGCTACTTATTTTAAAAGTACCCCAATGAATACCCATAACATTCAGCAGTGATATATCCATGGCAATATCAAATGATTCTTGCGGTGAAATATGCCTTGGTTTCTGATGCCATGAAGGACAATATTGACCAATTGGTAATAGAGCTAACTTTAATGGTCCATATAGTTTTCCAATAACTTTGAAAAGATCATTCAGATACCCTGTATCACCGACATGATAAAGTATTGATTCATCATTACGTCTTATCATAAAGGAGCACCACAACGACTTGTTGGTATCAAAAATATATCTACCAGACCAATGCATGGCTGGTAAACAGACAACTTCATAATTATCTGGTAAAGTATCATGATCATGAAGGTATTTATTCAATGGTAAGGTATCCCACCAGTCCATTTCAATCACGTTATAAATACCCTTCCTTGCTAATTTCTTTTTCAAACCTAACGGTACTATCCATATAGATTTATTACCAATTTTCTTAACAAGGTCCAACTCTAAATGATCTGGATGATCATGAGAAATCAATACGATGTCCAATAAGTTGTTTGTAGCATATTTGATATCTTCCAAATTAAGAGGAGAAGGTACCAATCTCTTGGGGCCAATCATTGGACTAATCAAATGGTTACTTAAAATTGGATCTGTCAATATATTGATTCCGCTAATTTGAACTAGAGAACATGATTGACCCAACCAAGTGAAAATCAATTGGTTTCTGAAGTCATTATCAAACATTTTATCAAAAGAATTTAATTTGATGCAATCTTGATAAATTTTAGAATTCTTTCTAAATAATTCTAAATCTGGTTTACTCAGTTCTAATACATCTTCTACTTCTCGTGTTCTACCTTTCTCGTCAGGAAACTTGTTATGCAATTCGATCTCATTACCATAAATGCTTTCAAATGCTTCCATAATTCGAACTATTAGAAATTCAAAAGCTGTTTGTGATCTGTATTCTTCAAAGGGATTCATAAACATTCCTGCTATCGTAGCAGATTTAAATCTACTTAAATCAACTTTAGTTATCTTTGCATTTTCATTTTGAAGCTTTTCTGCTTCTTGTCTTCTTTGCTGGATTAAGTACTGTGAACGAAGGAGATAGTATACTTCAAAGGAAGTGTACGACAAAAGCACCCCAAGACCTAATTTAGCTTTTATTGATAGTAGCATTTGAAAAGGGGTATATTTAAAAGGACTACAAACAAGAGTGAAAGGAGAAATGTGTGTATTGTATGATTGGGGGTATTATCTTATGGTTTGTACATTTATGAAAGGATGCTGCGGAGGCTGATCACATGACCAGTAACCAAAAATTATGTTTGCTGCAACTGTTTAGAGTTAAAGTGATCCAAAATCAAAGTATAGCAAAGGGTCAATAGTAATTCCCAATGATGTGTTTGTATTCAAAATTCAATGTCTTCTCACCACACCGGAAGCGTCTGCCATTTCTAAAATATGTTTCTTATAAGCATGAATATCTCCAGGAAATCTCTTAACTGTATCATCTTCACTTACCCAAATCTCTTTACAAACCTTGTCAATAATAGAAACATCATGGGATACCATTAAAACACCACCTTTAAAATTATTTAATGCTCCTGCTAAGGCATCCAAACCTTGAGTATCCAAATGATTTGAAGGTTCATCAAGAATTAAGATATGTGGTTGATTTAAACATAAAGCTGCAAATGCTACACGAGACTTTTGACCACCAGAAAGTAATTCCATTTTCTGCAAACCAAGGGTACCAGTAATACCAAATGAACCAAGATGTCTTCTATATTCTTCATCTGATTTACCTGGGAATGTGTTAGACATCCACAGTACTGCTGAAAGGTCTAAATCCATTGAGTCCACATGATGTTGAGCAAAATAACCAATTCTTAGTCTTCCATTTCTTGAAACTTGACCTTGCAATGGTGTTAAACTTTCCATCAATAATTTTAATAACGTAGTTTTACCAGTACCATTACCACCACAAAATGCTATACGAGAATCCATTTGGATGTCAATATCAACATTATTAAGTAAAATTTTATCTGGAGAATATCCAAATGTAACTGAAGACATTTGTAAAATTGGAGGTGATAACTTTTCTGGATCAGGAAATTTGAATACAATTGATTTATCATCTTCTGGAGCTTCAAGAATTGGTAATTTCTCCAACTTCTTAATACGAGATTGAGCTTCTGAGGATTTGGCAGCATTGTAACGAAACTTATCAATGAATAATTGTAAATGTTTCCTATAAGCCATTTGATTGTCATATTCACGACGTTGATTTTTAATTCTTTCTTCTCTTGTAGCATAGAAATTATCAAAATTGGAACCTCTATAGTAATCCAATCTTTCAGAATGTTGATGAATAATATCAGTAGCAACCTCATTTAAGAATGCTCTATCATGTGAAACAACTAAGACGGTTGATTCGTAACTTTGCAAATATTTGGCTAAGTAAGTAATGGATGGAACATCCAACATATTGGAAGGCTCATCCAATAATAATAAGTCTGGTTTACAGAATAATGCTCTTGCCAATGATAATCTCATTCTCCAACCACCACTAAATGATTTTGTTGCCAAATGTTGAGTTTCCTTAGTAAATCCCAAACCATACAATATAGCAGCAGCTCTACTTTCAGCTTTATCAGATTCAATTTCTGAAAGCTTTTCACTAACTTCTTGTAAATGTTTCTCTAGATCATCTCTTTCATTATCCAACTTACGAACTTCATTAGACTCTTCATCGAACTCACCTCTTAAATTTTCGATTTCTTTAACTCTGTCCAATATCCTTTGCTCATCTCCTAACAAACTTTTTCTCCATACATCTGCATCCAAAACACTTTGTAATGCTGAAGTATCGTCTCCTCTTATTTCTTGTTCAACATGCAATATAGTTATATGTTTAGGAACATTCAATTCTCTTCTTGATAAAGCTCTTAATAATGTTGATTTACCAATACCATTCTGACCCACTAAACCATACCTACGTCCATAAGCCAACGTTAAAGATGCATCGCTTAATATTCTTTGACCTTCACCCACGTACAAATCAAAGTTTTCAATTTTGATATCTTTGGATTTACCTGCTCCTGAACCAAATTCAATAGGATTAATCTTTAAGAAGAAAGAATCATACTCATCGTTTGAATTATCATTAAGTAATTTAGAAGCTTCATATTGAACAAATTTATTATTTCTTTTCGCAACTTTCTTTGCAATTTTTCTTTCTTGTTTCTCCAACTTCTTCTTATCAACTCTACTTTCCATTTTTCTACCGGTATGCTCAATATCATTACTTGCACTTAATAGAGCTAAAGAAGAATTTATATCTCTTTTGGAGTTATTCTGCTTTAATAAACTAATATCTAATACTCTTTTAGATGTATCTCCTGTAAGTTCTAATTTAGCAGTATTTTCTTCAAGCTTCTTGGTAAGTGATTCTATTAATTTATGAGTTAAATCATTTACTTTTGATTCTGAACCTCCAGCATTAATAAGAAGTGAATTAATAAATGACATTTCTTCTGATATGTTAAGAAGTTGGGCCGTGACACTATTCTCGGTGGCATTTGAAACATGTTGGATGTAGCCAGTTGCATAATTTGCAACCACAGTGTCAATCGAAGGCACCGCTTGACGTACTTGTAATCCAAAATTAGACATATTTAACGAGGATAAATTGAAGGGATCAAACAAGCACTAAATTTGAAGAATCTATTCTTTCTTGTCTTTGGCTTGAAAAAGTTTACTTAGCGATTTCGATTTTTCACTTGAATAATCTGGTCCTGCATGTAGTGTGTGATGGTTGTGCAGTTACAGAAAATAGTTCAGACTAAACTCCCTTACCTTAGTAGTAATAGAGGAATTTGATGATAAAAGAAAAAGAATTTACATAAAGATGATCTCACAGTATATAAACAATTTAAAAAATGTATCTAAACGCTAACTAGGCTCCAATCTTCAGATATCAGATTGTAAGCAAACTCATTGACACAAAAATCGTAGGAATCAGTAACCATCACATAAGTAACCTTCAGTACAACTAATTCAACCTTAATTCACCTCCAATTCACCTTCAATTCACCTTCAACTCACCTCTGACTACCCCCGTTCACCCTTCAAATCGTCTATTCATGTCACTTGGAAATTAAACCATCGAGTACTTACAAAACCGCCTTGATTTTTGGAATCAATTTATCAGCAGAATTTAATGCCTGGACATCAGAGTTACCGCCAATATGTTCACCACCAATGAATACATTTGGAACGGTTCTTTGACCTGTCAACTCAGCAAGAGCTTGCTGAATTTCGGAGCCGTCTTCCAAAGTATCTAACTCAATAATATAAGCATCCTTTGTGATGGAGTTAATAAGATTCTTTGTTTTTGTACAATAAGGACAATAAGTCTAAAAATTTGGTTAGTAATCCAAAAAAGATGAAAAAAATGGGAAAAATTCTAATGATAATGACCAAGGTAGCAGGAAGCAAGCACATAGCAATCAGTGATGCCGATCAAAAAAAAATTACATACTTTGGAAGCAATGAAGATTGGCTTGGATTTGATCAAGTCTTGGACTTTTTGGGTAGTTTCTGCAGAGACCATAGTTGTTGATGAGAAAAATCTTTTAAAGATAGAAGAAAACATATACCAAGACTGTAACAGAATAGAGAATTCGATCGATCGCTTTTAAACAAACTATGGCTTATGGCTTACAAATGCCATTATTCGGAAGAGTTTGAGTAATGAGACGTTGAGGATTGCATGCAGGTTATCTCTATCCACAGCTCATTTGAGATCGAAATTAACGACCAACTACATACAAATTGAGATCGAACAAATGTATTTCTACAACTATATCAACTATATCGACAATGTATTCATTTGGGATCATCAACGTCAGGATCGAGGTTGTTTAAGAATCTTAAGCAAAGCAATTGCAGAATTTACTAAATTCAAACTATTGTCTTAATTAACTAACCAGCAGTTTCTATCTCTCTCTCTCTCTCTCTCTCTGTCTCTCTCTCAATTCTAATGGCCAGCTCTTTCTATTTCTGTCGTTGTTGCATTCCCTATTTTTTTGCACATCTTCGTTTCATCTCATAATTTTGTTCTAGATCCAACTAATTGCTAAGATTGTTTTGCAAATAAATCATATCCTAAGATTTCTACTGAATATCCATCGGGATCTCTAATAAATGCAATATTTTTTATATTACCTTGATTCCATTTGAGAGACCAATCTGCATCTTGAACCTCTGCTTCAATCTCTTCACAAAATTTGGCTGGATCTAAACATGAAACACAGATATGGCCATAACCTTGTATAGCCCCATTTTCTGTACTATTCCCATTATGGTAACCTTTAAAGGATGGATCTGATTCAGTTCCCCAATTATGGGTTAATTCAATAATTCCTTGTCTTTTAGCCTTTGCTTTATCCAATGAATTCTCAACAAAATCTGGATCATGATCATACCCAAGAAAATATAAAGTAAATTTTGCTTCTTCAAAGTCATGAGATGCAAAAAGTTTCATTCCTAATACATTTTTATAGAAATCCAAACTTTTCTTTGGATCTTTTACTCTAATCATAGTATGATTAAGTCTATAACTTGAGACTGAAGTGGTATCAATTGCTTTATCAATTCCATTTTCAATTAATTCAATCCAATAATTATCTGGATCAAGAGCAAATGCAATGTTTTTCTGTCTACCATCTGCTAATTTTTTTTGAAATTTAACTTTATTCAAAAGTAATTGTTTTTCAACAACTTCAATGTTATCTACTGATATACAAATATGTCCAAAGCCACGATTTTCTGTCCCATTACCATTATTTAAAGTAAAAGAATCATCATTTTCAGATCCAGTATTATGACAAAGTTCAAGTACTCCTTCCCTTGCTGACCAGTTTTTAAGTTTTGTTTCAACCTCGTTTTCATATCCAAGCATGTAAAGGGTAAACTTACTTTCAGGGAATGGGAAAGTGTTAATCAATTTAAGTCCAAAGTTCTCGGTGTAAAAAGGAATTGAAACATTTGGGTCCTTAATACGTAAACACGTATGATTCATGATAAAAGAAGGATCAAACGCAGGCATTTTATTTTTCAATTTTTATTCTAGTTGTTTCGTTGATGCAATAGAGAGTTTACAATTGATATCAATGTTTCAATATGGCAAATTAATGTTAAACTGAGATCAGACGGATAATCACGAGAGGCAGAACCAACAAATGGTTTGCACACTAAACTTCATAAGGTAACTTGGCGTAATACATGAGCAATCCACCAGTAGAAAAGTATTACAAATGATGCATTGGTGAAATACTAATCGAATTCTTGATGGATTTTGCATTCAAGATTCATTCATGAAGACGCTTATAACATCCATGTATAACAATTCTCCTTCTGAAAGGGTTAGTTAATAACCAACGGAGTATTGGGTTATATGTAGGAATGTATGCCTAGGGCACCATTACAATGAAAAGTCTCTTCTACAAGTCTACAGCCATTTGGACTTGATATTGTATTTCTTTAGATAAATTGCATGTATTTTATTGCATTGTCTAGCTGATTACTTGACTCTTAATTTTTTTTTCACTCCCCTTACTTTTACTAGACATCATAAATGCTTAGATGGCACTAGAAATCGCTGTTACTTCAGTCTTCCTGAAGGCATGAACTCTGCTGAGGATCTATTTTGTGTATTTTTCGCCTCCACATTTCATCTTTAAGCAAATCGTTTGACCGAGGGAACCAATCCGTTCGTCGTATAGAAGTATAAGTATATATAGTTGCAAAGCTTTCCGCAATCCTTGTCACTATTGGATTATAATCATTCTTTTGGTATTCTTATTTTTGTTGCAACTACCATCAAAAGATAATATCCAAAAAAAGTTCCTGGGAAATGATACTTGCCAAATCTCTTGTACCTAAACGGTCGTCTCTTCGAGCATTTCGAAGTATTGGATCTACATCAATTCTCAGATCGGCATATCAATTAAATGATCAAACTCAACCTGCATCGCCTATATCAACCTCGAGAAAGACTCTTGTTGATTTGAGGAAACTGTATGACTCAAATACTTCGATATCGGTAGTTACTGCTCATGATTACATTACTGCAAAATATTCTGAAGCAGCTAACATTGATATCACTCTCATTGGAGATTCTTTGGCAATGACATCACTTGGATATGAAGATACTAACGATGTAACATTCGAAGAATTTCTCTATCATGTAAAATCAGTTCATAGAGGTAACAAGAACTCATTTTTGGTTTCAGATGTTCCATTTGGCACCTTTGAAATAAGTGCAGAACAAGCAATTGAGACTGCAATAAAATTAGTCAAGTTTGGTAAAGTACAAGCAGTCAAAATGGAATGTGGCAATGAACAATTGGATTATGTTAGAAGGATTGTAGATGTTGGTATACCGGTAATGGGACATGTCGGACTTACTCCTCAACGTCATAATGTATTAGGAGGATTTAAATTACAAGGAAATGATGTTAACAGAGCACTTGAAATTTATCAAGAATGTCTTACCTTGCAAAAAAATGGAGCATTTGCGATAATTTTGGAATGTATACCGAACAAATTAGCAGAATATATCACCAATAATTTAAATATTCCAACCATTGGAATTGGTGCTGGTCCTTATTGTTCAGGTCAAGTCTTGGTAGCAGCAGATTTGCTTGGGATGAATAATCCTAATGTGCATAAGGCAAAGTTTGTTAAACAATATAGTAATCAGTTTGAAGATTCAGTTAGGGCATATAAAGAGTATGCAACGGAAATTCAATCTAAAAGTTATCCAGTAGCTGATATTCATGGATACAAGATTAAGAAAGATGTCTTTGAAGAATTTAAGATCAAAGCTAGTGAAATTAATAAGAATTAGATAATATATCCTACAATCACTTGATTTATATCTTTTTATATATTTAAATAGACAAAACAATAGATAAAAGTACATTTCAGAATATCAAAGTATTATTTGCATGAACCATTGTTTTCAATGGGGTGGTTGACTCTACTTATTATGAGCCGTCTTATGACAGGGCGAGCATAGTCCGCTCGCACAATTTTCAAACCTCAAAGTAATTCAAGACCCAATCTATTCTTTAATTAACTGATTATTGATTCTTTGAATTTGGATCTTAACAATGTCAGAAACCAACTTAGATCTTGCTCGGGAGTTCATAGACTATGTCAATGCCTCTCCAACTCCTTATCATGCTGTAGAAAGTGCCAAAAAATATCTTGTAGAAGCAGGCTTCACAGAAAAGAAAGAGAATTCGGATTGGAATAAATCTGGAGAAACCATTACTCAATCAGGGAAATATTTTGTAACTAGAAATGGTTCATCTTTAATTGCTTTCACTATTGGAAAGAAATATCAATCAGGAAATGGTATTGCCATCGTTGGAGCACATACAGATTCTCCTTGTCTTAGAATAAAACCCATTTCAAAGAAGTCTTCAGAAGGATTTATTCAAGTTGGAGTAGAACAATATGGTGGGTTAATTGCTCATACTTGGTTTGATAGAGATCTTTCAATTGCTGGAAGAGTATATATTAATGACTCAAAGGGTAATTATATTCCAAAACTTATCAAAATTGATAAACCTTTATTGAGAATTCCAACTCTTGCAATTCATCTTGATAGAAGTGTTAAGGATAAGTTTGAGTTCAATAAAGAAACCAAATTGGTTCCAATTGCAGGGCAAATTGAATTAGATAAAAATGAAAGCTCAGCAACATTAAAATGTTGTGATGATCCTAACCTTAAACTTTCTCCAGAACAATTTGAATCTGTTCAATCTGTTATCACCAGACATAATAAATCACTTGTTGAATTGATTGCAAAAGAATGTGAAGTTGACTCTTCTCAGATTGAAGATTTTGAATTATTACTTTATGACCATCAAAAATCAGTTATTGGTGGATTAAATGATGAGTTTATCTTCTCTCCAAGATTGGATAATTTAACCTCATGTTTCTGTGCAACTAAAGGGATAATTAAATCAACTGAATCAATTGAAGCACAATCGTCGATCCAATTGATTTCCTTATTTGATCATGAAGAAATTGGTTCACTTTCTGCTCAAGGTGCTGATTCTACTTTCTTGCCAGATGTGTTACAAAGATTAGTTAATGTCATACCTTCCGAAGGTGACGAAAATAATAAGGATAAATTTTTCCATACTATGGCCAATTCATTCTTGTTATCTTCTGATATGGCACATGGTATTCATCCAAATTATAGCGAAAACTATGAAGCACAAAATAGACCTCAAGTTAATAAAGGACCAGTAATCAAAATCAATGCTAATCAAAGATATGCAACTAATTCTCCGGGGATCGTATTGGTTAAGAAATTGGCTAACTTGGTTAACGTTCCTTTGCAGTTGTTTGTCGTTCGTAATGATTCTCCATGTGGCTCAACTATTGGTCCAATATTGTCTGCCAAATTGGGAATTAGAACATTAGATCTTGGTAACCCTCAATTATCCATGCATTCAATAAGAGAAACCGGTGGTACATACGATATCAATAAGCTCATCGATTTATTTTCGTCTTTCTTTGAAAACTATTATCAAGTTAATAACCAAATTCAATCAAGCTAAATAAGTGGGAAAACATTGTTTGAACTTTGTCCAATAAGATTTCCTGGTGGATAATATGAACATATAATGTAATCATTCCATACATCATTACAAAACTTATAAGCACATCCTATTTCGGTAGTACTATTCCAAATCACTTGAGTGAAATGATTATAAGTATCTTCTGATCCATAGACATAGCTTTGACCTTCATTATACCAAGCATCTATAGCTCCACTTAATGAATATCCAATTGCTAAATTCTCTCCATATTTGCCTCCTGTATGAGTTAATATTCCAGAACATGAATAGTTGTTTACCCAAGCGGTTGCATATTCAAAAAGATCCATATTCCAAGAAAGGTTATGCGATCCATGTAGAACTCTTTTTTTATTATGCTCAGATACAAATATATCAGCAGCCGTTTGATTAAATGAATTGGATGGTTGAGAATTCACCATAGAAGAAGAAGGTTGTTCTGTATTCGTTGACAGGATTATAGGAGAACTAGTGGACACAACATCCATGGATTGTTCTGACGTTGGTGCTACTGGCACTAATATCACTTCTATTATTTTCACAACGGTAACTATATCTCGATTGTCAAAAGTAACTAAGCTTTCAAATTTCATTTCTTTCATATATGCATGTATTGGAAATTGGATCCTATCTCTGGCCCTAACAAGTGAGTTGTTAACGATTTTTCGCAGCAATTGCAATTATTACAACCAAAATTATAAAGAAACTAGAAACTCAAAAATTTATCTTTATGATATTATTATTTCGAAACATCTAAAGTATTTAAAACATATCACAATGTACACTAGTTTCGAAATTTTCACCATCGTGTTTCTATCTTGTTCTAGAGATCGGTAACCATTGACGTCCGGTTCCATTCGAAACATGTACGTTACAAATTTCAATCAATTCACGTGATACATTTTTGTTAGGAGTAGATCAAAATCAAAATCGAAAACTGACGTACCAGAAAATGCAACAACTTGAAAACCATTACCAATAGAGCAGCGATCAGGAATATGAATAAAGTAGTTATAGTATTGATAACAATAATTCAATCAATATTCGCATTTCAAGCTACTCCTGTGATTCTTGCTTCCCACAAGTTAGTAAAGGGCTTACTGCTTAATCAACCAGTTAAGGAAGTATTCAATGGGGAAGATGTCACAAATTTAGCTAAAAAGATCATAACAGATTGCTCATCTGATGAATATATTATAGTGAACCAACCCGGATTACGGTTGGAAGATTTAAGGATTACTGAAAAAGACAATTGGCCATTTTTGAGGAAATACTTGGCCATGTCATCATCTTTAATTGGAATTCCATGGGTGGAAGATCCTTTAGATCTTGAGTATCTTGAAAAGTATATTATTAAAACTTGTAGAGCCGAAACAATTAAAGTAGTTAAAGAAGATGATCAAGAGGTAAACGATTACTACGATACTCGAACCAGAGTAATAAAAGTTGAACTAAGTGAACTTCCCACTGATTCAATGGCAAGGGTACATGAGATTAGAAAGCATGATCAATTGATTAGAAATATTATTCGAAAATTGCCATCTCCACATTACACAATTATTATAACGTCAAATACTACTAGTAGTTATCATTTTACTCCCGAAGTGATACTTGACACCCAACCAGAAAAATTTCAAATATTCAGTGACTTAGTTCATGATGAAAGCCGGGAGCATGAATATGAAAGAAATGATAGATTCCATGAACCAAATCCAGATTTGTTACCTTTAAGACATACTCATGATAGATATTTAAGAAATAAAAAGAAAGATGAGATACATTTCTTTGATAACGAGTTATGGGAGAAGAAGCAAAAGTTGATCACCACGATTGCTGTAATGATTGGAGGAGTGATATTTATGAAATGTGTTCTGATAATGAATAGATTGACGAGACTGACGAGATCAAATAAGGGACCAATTCTAGATAAGAAGAAAGAGTAGAAGGGGAGAGGAAGAGTAGAAGAGTAAGAAACAAGAGTAAGAGAGAAGAGAGAACAGAGATGAAAATTCTGTGTTTTAGCATTCCTTGCCGTTCAGTTGGGTTAGGGTACTAGAATAGAGTATATAATCATTCGCTAAGAGTAGATTGATATTGACAATACAATGGCGCTAAATTTCTATTAAAGAGCTATACTTGAGTAATGTGCAACTGGTTGAGCGAAATATTCACATCTTCACTTAAAGTCTGCAACCAAGAAGCCATCACCATAGAGAATACAGAATGAGGGAGACAGCCATGGTACCATCAAATTGAGAAAGGAAAATTCCTGTTGACGGGATCGTAGATATCCCGTTCCAACGGGCCGATTTCTCTAAAAATGGAAAACCAAGAAGAAAAGATGAATTCATTCATCATTTAATAAAACGTTGCAAACATCTGTGCACAATAATGTCAAGAAAAAAAAAATAATCTTGTAGATTCATTCCATGATTGGACCGATCTCAGTAACTTGCTTCTATGGTGTCTAAGAAGTTATTTTCAAACAAATCAATTCAAATAAAGGTGCATGAGTGCGACTTATTAATTACTGCCCCATTTGGTAAGATTCAACCAAAACGATCGCAGTTCAATGCAATGTATGAGCCACAAGGTGAGACGAGGAAAATAGGTTTCAGATAGCGACATCGATAAAGAAACGAAAGGTAAAAATGCAAAAAATATTTGCTAACAAAAACAAAAGTGAATGATTCTTGATCCTCACAAAAAAAAAAAAAAATTAAGAAAAGAAGTAGACAAAATAGATGATGTGAAATTAAGTAACCACAGAATTAGGTTTGAGCAAGAATGCAACTCTAAATTTTGGAATTCTCATGCGATAATCGATGCGCAGAGTATAATGGGAAGACGGAATGCACCACAAGGTAAGTAGCATTACAGTAAGGTACAACTATTACTAGAAATAACCAAATATTTCGTTAAATATGTTGAGAAGGAGGATGAGAAGAAGGTTTAGAAGGAGGTTGAGAAGGAGGTTCAGAAGGAGATTGACCGAATGATGCTGAGAGAATGAACTGCCAGAATGAACTGCCAGAATGAATTCGCCAGAACAAGGTTGCAGAATGAACTGCCAGAATGAACTGCCAGAATGAATTCGCCAGAACAAGGTTGCAGAATGAACTGCCAGAATGAACTGCCAGAATGAATTCGCCAGAACAAGGTTGCAGAAAATAATGAGGATTCAGTCCAATTTTAGTAAGCAGAATCAACCGTGATACTCTCTAAATAGATTGCTTCTAGTGGAGATTCAGGAGAGATACGAGATACAAAGAAAAAAGAGCAGAGACGAAAAAAAAAGAAAGAAGTAGAAAGTCTCGATAGCAACCGATTAACCTAGCCACATTATCATCTCCATGACAATCAAACCGTACTCATACATTGCACTCTCTACCACTCCACGGCACCTCAATGTCATCGTTATCATCTCTTTTGGTCCACGTATTTTTTTAGAATGTTATCATAAGCATCACGTTCCTGTATTGAACCCTTATTTCAAACTTACTCCAATCCTTTGTGCCTCTACTCTTACCTAAAATCAGAAAAAAAAAAGTGAGATCACAATATTTTATTTTCTAATGACTCTGCATTTCGCGGCCCAAATTTGGCGCTTCCTACATCATAATCAGGTGAGAATTTTCAGCACCATTTTACCCGCAGCATGCCTGCTCAAGTTTTATGGAACTATACTTGCAGACACATTTAACACTTTTGAGTAGAAGTTTTAACATCTTACAATTTTGTTCCATTTGCTATTGTTTTTAGGTTAGAAGTCGCCCACCCCCCTCACAATCTATAAGTAAAACTTTAAAAAAAAATTCTGTTGAACTACCATTTACTTTCTTACTTACAAATTCAAGGTTTAATTGACATATCGAACTTAACTTAATCAACCAAGATTTCAACTCCTACTGTTAATTTTTTAACCTTGAGATACGAAACCAACTGCCATTTTTTTTTTAGAATCACGAACGAAAAAAACAAATAAAAAAAAAAAGACAAATCGATCATAAATTCAAATTACTCATAAACGGATAGCGTTGGTAATTCTGATTACTATTCGAAAGCTATTAATAATCTTTTTTTTTGTTTGATACTTCACATTGAAACCGAACAAAAGTAATATCATTCTACAAATAGATTAACACACCCTTGAAAATAACATTTCAGTGTTTGAAGACGGCAGAGATAAGTGGGCCAATAAATCTATTTCAAATTTTTATTCAACACCACTTTAGGTAATTAGAATCGTTCTTTTCTATTTTGAAAGCTATTTCAAAGTAATTCAAGAAATCAAAGTGCTTAGACCAAAGAAAGAGCAGCAACCGCAAAATAGTTTCATTCAAGCCATCAATATCAGTTCATAATTACACCCCCCCTCTCTTCTCCATACAAAACTTCAAAAAAACAACAACACATATTATATATATATATATACATAAGTCTACATTATGGATTATTTGAAATTCTCCTCAACTCCGTCAGGAAATCATCAATCCAAAGAACATATCATTATAGTTGGAGCAGGAATTATAGGAGTATGTACAGCATATTATCTTACAACACATCCCAAATATGATCCAGAAAAGTATCACATTACAATAATAGAAAGTAAACGTGTGGCTGGTGGAGCAAGTGGAAAAGCTGGTGGATTACTTGCTTTATGGGCATTTCCTCAACAAATCGTTCCATTATCTTTTGATCTTCATCAAACCCTTAGTAATAAATACAATGGTGAAGAAGAATGGGGTTATAGACGTCTTACTACAGTATCATTAGAAGGAGATCTTAGTAATCTTCAAGAAAATGAATTAGATTCAGAACTCGATGAAATTGTTCCAAATAAGGTCCAAGTTGATGAAGAAGAAACTTATAAACATGCTTCAACAGAACAAGATAGTGACTCTTCCAGTGAAAAACCTCCAAAGAAAACTTCAAGAAATAGTCGTTCTTCAACTGCAAGTAAAACTAATAGATTACCATCTGATCTTAAATGGATTAATTCCGCATTAATAGATTCATGTTCATCATTAGGAGGAACTGATACCACCGCTCAAGTGCTACCATATAAATTTACTAATTTTATTTTGAAAAAAGCTGTTGAATATGGTAAAGGTTCAATTGAATTAATCATAGGGAAAGTTGAAGAAATACAATATTCAATGGAAACTGGTCAAGCAACTGGAGTAATGTTTAAACCTTCAAGTGTTAAATCTGAATCAACTGATGAAGAAATAGAATTAAATGGGGATAAGATTGTATTAGCAGTTGGTCCTTGGACTTCAAAAATTTTACCAGATTGTCCAATTTCAGGTTTAAGAGCTCATTCAATTACCGTGGCTCCATTTAAGGATCAACCAGTTTCACCATATGCCATTTTCACTGAATTGAAAACTGGTCCAACTAGTTATATCTCTCCAGAAATTTATGCTAGACATGATGAAGTTTATGTTTGTGGAGAAGGTGATTCAGCAGTTGATGTTCCAGAAACCACTGATGATGTTGAAGTTGTTAAATCAAAATGTGATGAATTGTTTAAACAAGTTGGTAAAATATCTCCAAATTTACGTAAAGGTCATATTTTAAGGAGACAAGCTTGTTATTTACCAGTATTAGATGTTCCTTCATCATCTGGCCCATTAATTGGTGAAACTAATGTTCAAAGTCTATACTTATGTTCAGGACATTCATGTTGGGGTATTAATAATGCTCCAGGTACCGGTAAAATCATGAGTGAATTATTACTTGATGGTGTTTGTAAATCTGCAGATATCTCAGCATTAGATCCTTCTTTATATTTTGATGCAAGTGTCTTAGTAAGTGATGATGAATATCCTGATTCTAGTTCTGAGACTGGTGATACTGATAGTGAATGGTCTAAACATTAGCTCTCCTTTTTTTCCATTTTTTTTTCTTTTGGAATAAGAGAGAAGAAAGAAAAGTAGAAAAAAAGAGTCTTGGATTCTAGAACTTGGAACTTATTTGGTTCTAGCTATCAGAAAATTTCATTAGTTTGGAATTGATCTAGATGAGGTTTCAGTCTAATTGCATAGTACGAATATGTCAAAGTATTTTAATAGATAGATTTTACTCAAGTTTAACTACGACGTGTGTAGTAAGAATAAGACCAGTAGATAGAACCTTAAAATATGAAAAGTAATTGCATTTTAAATAAGAAACAGAGTAATAAATAATAATCTTAACCAATATCACCGCGTACTACAATTTTAAATCTTTTTTTAGTTCAATTTCGATTTTTCTTTTTATTAAGTACACATAAAAAAAGAGACGCTAGATTAACATATCCAGTAAAAGAAAACTTTTAAATATCATACAAATAAATGCTTCTTCTTTTTCTAAAGTATTTAGTTTCTCTTAGCAAAACGTCTTGCACCTCTTTGAGCAGAGATAGCAACGGTTTGAATTGGAATCTTGAAACCTAAAGTTTTAACTAAATCAGCAGTTTCAGAGTCAACTTCTAATTGACCATTGGTGTGTGATAAATCTAAAGCAGAAACTTCTGGAACATATTGATCCTTTCTTTCTCTTTCTTCTTCTTGTAATTTGAAAGAAATTCCTCTAACTGGTCCCTTTTGAATTCTTTTCATTAAATGGGTAGTGTAACCAGCAATCTTGTTTCTTAATCTCTTGGATTGAATGACTGCGATTTCTGAAGTTAATCTCTTGTTAGTTTCGAAATCTAAAGTTAACTTTGGATAGAAACGTTCAATCAAAACCTTGGAGGCTCTCTTAACAGTCTTAGTTCTAACACGACCCTAAATTAGTTAGTATATTATTAAATAATCACATATTTGTATATGTCAGTTTTCCCATAAGTAGGTTACGATTCGGTGTGAAAGTGAAAAGATTCAGGACTTAAGAAAAAAAAGAAACACTTTGAAATATATTTGAGTACTGCCATTTAGATCTTCAAATAAAACTAAATTTTGACTTAATCATAGTTCCGTATTTGTCTTCTTATTTGTAGTTTATCACCTATGATTGTCATCAATTTTTATCCTTAAAACATTTGTGAAAAAAAAAAATTTGTAACACTATCAACGATGATTAAAATCAATACTATCTTGATGTATTCCCCTTTCATACATGTGTGATATAGTTCTAGTAATTCTGATCCCCTTTCACATCGAATTAGCACCCAAGAATATATTTACATACCATCTTGTTTGTTTAGTATAAGGTATATGGTATATGGAGATGAAGCTATTTTTCAGTTTTTTTCTTCTGATCAATTGAAAAGACTTTGGTAGCGAAGCCTGCGTACAAGCTTCGTGTCGAAACAAAAAGTACACAAAATCTTGAAATGTACTGCATACATCTTAATTTTGAAGGAAGAGACCACAGGTCAGAGGAAATAAATGAGAAATGGGAGGATAATGGTTGTGTTACACGTGATCAGTGTGACTGCTTTATTCTTGTTAGTTGAATAAGTGCAAAATAGAACCCTCTCTGGGGCTTCGATATTTATCACTGTTCGCTGTGTTTTGATACTCATCAAGCGTCCCAGCTAGTTGGTAATTGATAGGGGTCCATTTAGGTGAATTTTAAGTTGTATCTCCGATTAATTATAGATCTGTAGTATTTTTTGTTTATAGTTTAGAAAGTAAAGTGCAATCGATTGTTTAGGATTGTATATGATGAGTTACAACAAGTGAGGATGAACTAGTCATGGTCCTACTGTACCCTGTTTCCCACCTCATTAAGAAAGAAAATTGTAACCGAGCAATGTAGATTTTGTAACATTTAAACTAAAAGAAAGCAAATAAAAGCTGATGAATTCGTTCAAGTTAACATTCAATTATTGAATCATCCTCCTCTTACTGAATGACTTACCATTGGAGTACCTTTATTACTATATGGTCTTTCCATTTACCCATGATATTTCATTATCAGAAGTTGCCTTACCTAGGCTGCCTATTTAATTCAAGCGAAGTTTCATAAACCATAGCTACCACTTTTATTATTTCATCAAGATATATTTTCATTTACATACTAGACCTTTTCCATCACCTGTACGAATCAAATTAATGATAATGGACACCACAAATAAACTCCATTGATAGCAGTTTATTTTGCGATTAAACAAGTTGATCTTGCTTGGGGTTGAATTCGCAATGGGTGCAAAATTTGAGCGCACCTTTGAATTAACATTAGGAAAGGGCAATAATCTAGACCACTCAACATTAAGAATTTGTTACGCCTAAATATTAACTTATCCACTTGGTATATTTTTTTTCTTGATCTCACCACCATCTTGTCAATCAGTTTTACTCATTCAACAGTGCACCCCCAACTCCATCTTTCAATAACCTTATCGGAGAAGAGATACGGTCAAAAAATACTATCCTGCATACAACCAAGGAAATCAAATTCAAAGTTTCAATATTCAAACCACTGTCTACAGAAATGGTAGATAAGTATTTCAGCTAAGTGGTTGAACGTATTTAAATAAAGTTGATTTTGCAGTAACCAATCTATCGATAGTTTAGCATAACAAGTCTATTTTGGTTTAACATCAGAGAGTTTAATAGGATACTCTCTATTTTTTAGTCCCTTAACGCGTTCAATACTTCTTCAAAGGTGATTTGTTGATATTAAACAAGCTTCAGTTGGACTTTGCATTTATCAGCATACCCTATTTTATTTCATTTTATTTATAAACCGCTTACTGTCAGTGGGGAAATACAATCCTTTTTTGTTTATTTCAAATATTCCTGAAAGTTTTGTTCATTCAGGACATTTTTTATACATCACACAATTGGGTTGCCACCAATACCCCATATAAAATTTATCCAGTAAACTATAATGGATGCTAAAGGTAAATTATTTCATTGTGACGTTTGCTCATCAGATTGTACCAATAGAATAAGGATTCAGTGTGCAATATGTACTGATTATGATTTATGTGTTCCTTGTTTTGCTTCAGGATTCACCACTGGAGATCATAAGCCATGGCATGATTATCAAGTAATTGAACAAAATACATATCCAATCTTTGATAAAGAATGGGGAGCAGATGAAGAACTTTTACTTATTCAAGGATGTGAAACGTATGGACTTGGTAATTGGCAAGATATACTGGACAACATTGGAAATAGATCAAAAGAAGAAGTTGCAAAGCATTATTATGATATATACTTAAGTTCTAAAGAATACCCATTACCAGAAATGAATAAAGATTTCACTGATATATCTCCAAGTGAATTCTTAAAACTGAGGAAAGAAAGATTAGAATATAGAAAGAATCTTCCATTACCACCACCAAAATCAAAACCTGTTGCTTCAGTACCGTTATGTCATGAAGTTCAAGGATATATGCCTGGTAGATTGGAATTTGATCATGAAGCTGAGAATGAGGCAGAAATACCGATTAAAGATTTAATATTTGATCCTGATGATCTGACTGGAGATATTGAATTGAAATTGACCATCTTAGATATATATAGTTCAAGATTAACTACCAGAGCAGAAAAGAAAAGAGTGATGCTTCAGAACAATTTACTTGATTATCGAAAGAATATTAGTATTGACAAGCGGAAATCTAAAGAAGAAAAAGAATATTTGAAAAACATAAATGCATTCATAAGAGTTATGACCCCCGAAGATTTTGAAACATTTTCAAGAGATATATTAACTGAATTGAAATGTAGAATCAAGATCCAGCAATTGCAAAATTGGAGAAGAAATGGAATAACAACCATGGAAGATGGTAACAGATATGAAAAGGATGTTCTAATAAGAACTGCACAATATCAAAGAATGGGTAATGGGTCAGGATTGAATGCAAGGCATGCAACTTCAAACTCAATACATGGTAGTGGATCGAATACTCCAACTGGAGGTATCAGAAAAAATTATTCTTCAGCAATTTCTCCACAACCCGAGTTCAAACCAAAATTATCAAACAATAGAGCCCCATTAGATATATCACACGCATCAGATTTTGAATTATTATCAGATGAAGAAAAGCAATTATGTGCCACGTTAAGAATATTACCAAAACCTTACCTTGCAATTAAGAATCAATTAATGAAGGAAGCAGTTAAAAATAATGGATTATTGAAGAAGAAAGATGCTAGACAATCTTTGAAAATAGACGTCAATAAGGCTTCCAAAATTTACGAATTTTTCGTTCAAATGGGTTGGTGTGCACAAGGATGAATTAAAAAAAAAAGAATAAGGTTTCTGGAAGGAATTATAACTAAGAGAGTTTACAATTTTTTGTTCTTCATACAACAAGATCAACTTATAACCAAGTGGAATTCATGAAAATTTTATAGATCAGGCATTACGTTCCTTTAGGAATTACTACGATGTTTAAGCTATTTTCTTCAATTAAAAGGTATAATGGAATGAAATTTATTCTGTAGTCTGCTAGTCAAATTTTCAAGCATTTCATCCTCATGTTCTCATCCTCATGTTTCCATTTATCGTATTTGGGTTGTTTCTTTATACCATTCTCATGGTCTAACTACGTGTCGCAAAAGATTCTCATATCTTAAGGCACATGCAGTACCCACGTCGCTTCATACCCTAACGCAACCAATATGGACGGAACTGAACTGAACTCAACTGAATGAACTAATCCAACAATCACTGTCAAGTTTCAGTTTTCTATTCTTTAAAATATATAATTCATTAAACATGAAGTATCAAAGTATTGCAATACTCTTATCGTTGATATCAATATCTTCATGTCAATGGTATCCTAATGATCAAAAAGGAGAAATACCAACTGATATTGTAGGTTACCAGAAGGGTCAAGAAATAATACTTGAATGTATAACAAGACAAATTGATAATGGAGAACATAAATTTGACGAAAAAGATAGAATTATTTATCTTCCATTTCCAAAATGTAAAGAAACTGAAAAGCCTTTAGCTTTGAGTTACGGAATTAATGAAGACATTAAATGTACAATTGGATTCACAGATGAACTTTATCATTTATTTCAATTGTATGTTCATGAAGATGCACCATTTAGTTGTAGAATTCCAGTAAGTAGTGAATTAAATTCAATTGAAAAAGGAGGGGCATTCATTCCATTGACATTTAATTTCAGAGGTGAAGTTCATGATTCTCACCTAGATATTGATAATTCGCTTAATTTAGTTGCCATTAGTTCTTCATCTGGCAAACAGAATTCCATTATAAGTGCAAATGCTTGGTCTTCAAGTACAAATACCACCAGAATTGTTATTGGAGATTTTTTAACTCTTAACTTGGCTGTAAGGTGGTTAGACAGTTTGTCACCTTTTGGTGCACAAGTTTTAATGAAAGATTCTTCTTTGCCATATGGTGATGGTTTTTACAGAATCCCAAAGCTGTTAAAATATTTAACTAATCAGTGGAGATTTATCGAGGTGGTAATTTTTGTTGGAGCTGGGATTTTAATTTCAACTTTATTTAATTATTTGAAGAACGGAAACCGTGGAGGTAGAAGTAAATGGGTAGATCCCGAAGTTGGAATATCAAAAAAGGATTGAGAGAAGGATCTATTCTATACCAAAGTTAAAATGTTGAGTTTGACGTTTATTACTACAGTTATGTACATTGAATTGAAATCTTGTCAATTATTCAATAACTAACGAAGTAGAGATGCAAGGATTATTCTGACAATGGGTGTGAATGGAAAGCGTTTACTCATATAATGTAAGAGACTCGACTCAAGTTTGAGTAATTTCAACTCGAATTCTATTTGCTAGTATTAACATGACTTTCATTTCATTTCTTTACAGATAATCCTAAATTAGTATATTTATCTTGTTTCTATCACCTACTAAATACAACATACTATTTACACCTCTTGATAATAGTTCTCAATATACCTTCAACTTTTTCTGAAGGTCTATGTTCTTCATCCAACAAGAATTTTGTAGTTAAATAATCCACAAACATCGAACTGAGTGATTCTTTTTCTTCTATCCTTATTAATCTACTCTTATATGCCATGAATTTATTAACTGACAATTGTAAACTATCAGATAATTGTTTACTTTGACTGTTAATATTTCTGATTGGTAAAGTAATATCAATTAAAGAAGTTCTCAAATCTTTATCGAAATTAGTTTGTAAATAGTTCAAAATATGAAGATAGAGATATTCTCTATTTAAATCTTCGAAAAAATCAAAAAGTGATAAGAATTTGTCAACGATTTCAAATATTTTAATGTCTGGCTTCATAATTGTGGAATGTTTTGGAATTGATTTAAGTATTGCAGGTATACATAAGTCGAATATTGTTAATGTGACATCTCCTTTTAAAGCTGGGTTAGTCTCTGGATTTCCAAGTATGTTCATATCTGCTTCAGGCAAATGATTTAGCTCCTCTTTCATTTCATCTTCCTTAGTTAAAGTTGGTAATTCTATAATGTCTTGATTAGAATCTTCGACATCAACCCCTGTTGCATCCTGGTTGATTGAATTTTTCAACTTTTCTGACTCTAATTCCAAATTCTCCCTTTGTTGTCTTTCAGTAATTAATCCTAAAACTTTTCTTCTGGCTAAAAGCCTAGATATATAAGTCAATTCAAATTGGGCATATGATAACCATAAGTCTAAAGATTCAGGATTAAACCTTAAACCTCTTTGAAAAAGTAATCTTGCACCTTTAGCATTTGCATTTGTTTCAAACTCATACTTGGCGGCCGATAACCATGCATCAACATTTCTTGGTTGTAATTGTAATAATCTTGAATAAACCTTATATATTACTTTAATTGCACCATTTTCTTTGGCAAACTTCAAATATTTACCCCAAATGGTCAAATCCCCTGGATATCTTCTTGTAGCTCTATTATATATGAATAGGATTCTTCTTGTTCCTGCCCAATCAGATACGCTTGGTTTAACATCGATCAATCCAACTTTGGATAATCTATTGTATCTCTTCTTTCTTAACTTTTCTAAATTATTTTCAAACTCTGCATATTTCATATAGTCTCTTGGTTTAGATCCTCTACCTTGAATTCTATGTTCGAAATCTGTTCTTCTTCTCATTATCATAGAGATTTCATTTTTATCAAAAAGTCCCTTTTTGGTCAAGTCCTCAAGTTCTGGAACTGATTGTTCAAGATAATATCTAACTTTTTCAGCCATCTTGAGACAATATTGGGTTTTAGATCTATAGTTATTTACCTTGTAAATATCAATTTTTTTGATCAAGCTCCAAACTTTAGAGATGAGGTTAGTGGGTGCAAATATTTAAAATTGTCTATATGCCGGACGTTATGGTACGTTGTTAATGAATACTAATTAACACTATTGAACATCTTATTTGAGAGATACTACTTGAAAGAAATTAGTGCAATATTAGAATTTTTCAGCACAATGCAATACACCTGTGTGATAGTACAATGCTAGTATTGTATTGTGATATCATAGAGTTGTGATATTCAGAAAAAGACAGAATCAAAAAAAAAGGACAAATGCTCCAGGAGGGGTTTGAACCCACGACCGTCGCGTTCCTCACACGACCGTGACTTATGGTATAACCAAATCGTCGTAATACGGCTATAAGCACGAAGCGCTAACCTCTGCGCCACTGGAGCACCTGCTGAAGGAAAAATAATTTTTTTTAGTTAACTACTTTCAAAGGTAGAGGAAATAGAGACTTTGAAAGAATTGAGAGAACTTGAAGCCAATGGAATAATTAATACCATTTAAAAAAATCCAATTAAAAAAAATAACAATTGGCAAATTAGAATTTACAGCGTTTGACCTCAGAGTTGAAAGAAGAAAAAAATGCCTTTATTTGCCTATAATCTGTAGATATTCTTACTCTAGTCTTCAGGGTAATTTATTCTTTCATTATTATCTTATATGATGTTAATGACAGGCCATTGGTCTACCATTATCTGACTCTTGAGCCCAAAAATGATGGCCTATAATTGCACCAACTACAGTGGCAATCATATACCAACCATTGTAAGTCATGAAAATCAACATTAACATAAACGAATATCCAACTTGAATTCCATAGCCTATGGAACTTTTCCAATTGACATTCCTACGAGTAGGAGCAGGAATTGCTAAAATAGCGTTATCTTTGCCCCACTTAGTAAACCAAAACTTGGTGAATTCATAACCGCTTGCAAGGATTACAATGGCTATAAGGGTTATTAAGAATTGAGTGAAAGTTCTTACATGCCACCATCTATAAATAACGCAAGTATTCTTCCAATCCCAAGTGAAAAGCATCTAAAAGATGTTAGAAATGGGGTCCTTTGAACCATGATGAGAGCTGCTACAGCAAAAAAAAAAATAGAAATAAAAAACGAAAAAGAAGAAACAATTCAGCACCAGTGACAGTAATATTTGCAATAGTTGACTTTTGCTTAGGACTTATACTTATGACTTATGTTTAGTTGTTTCCCTAGCTAACATATCATTCACTTATCTGGTATACGTACATTCATAGAGCACATTTCTTGAGCTACTTCTCCAGCAGTAGAAGACTCAAGAGTTTGAGACATATGGTGCTTTGAGTGATCCATTTGGCTAAAGTAAGAACAACTTCTATATGGGGAATGTAATAAGAAGAAAGGATAGAAGTAATCCAGTTAATGGAGAAGATATATCTTTTAAATATCAATTGTGTGCCATACAACGAGGCATTTTAATGAATGGTGGGGGCTCATGCAGTCCAAAGGAAAAAAGCCAATCGCACTTTAGCACCTGAACCGCACTCAGTGAGCTATTTATCAATGGCATGATACTCAAGTGCAAATTACAAGTACTGATTTCAACTACAAGAGACTAAATAAGAGAAAACAATAAATATATTTTCCAAAAAAAAAAGTACTAAATCATGAAACTTGCATCACCTGAAGAAATAGAAGCTCATCATGCTTACGTTGTTTCAGAAGGAATTAAAGGGTTCCTTATTGGAGGTTTGGGTGCAATTGGAACTTTTTTCTACATTAAACGATATCATTCTCTACAATATAAATCATTCAATACAACAGTTAAGTCATGTCTATTTATAATGCCCACAATTGCAATATGTTCCTTTTTTGCTGAGGAAGGTTCTAGAGAATTTGATATGAGAATGCATTCTGAAAGTGGTTCTGATATTAAATTAATGCAAGAATATTATAGTTGGAAGAACTTATCATTGATTGAGCAAATTAAATTGTCAGTAATAGACAATAAGTATAAAATTATATTTGGATTATATGGTGGATCATTATTTATTGCTCAAGAATTATCTCGTAGAAAGATCACCAATGAAGCCAGAAATATCGCTAAGAGAAATTACTTTATAGGTGCAACTAGTTTATTAATGTTATGTTTGATTGCAATTTCAAGACCAGAGAAGAGCCAGCAATCTGAAGAATGGAAGAAATTTTTAGAACCAAAAATATCTGAAAAACTGGCCAAATAATCAATATCGTCCAAAAGATTACCTTGTATATATAAATAATAAATAATTAAATAGTTGAAAGTTTGGCACTGGGACGTATATCAGAGCTACATGAATGTTATATTGCATTATCCTTTCTCTACAGGCAGAAAGGCTAACTCGAGTGTTCTCTCTACAGAGCATCGAGCGCTGAGCGCTGAGCTCTGAGCTCTGCGAGTGGGGGCATTTTCCGGCGCTCTGCCTCTCTCACTCACTCTCTCTCTCTCTCTCTTCAGAGCATTATGCTAAACTCTCCTCTGTAGCATGGGTACTCCATGATGTTTTCCTGTACGTAGCGCAACATGAATCTTTTTTTCCTGCTTTATTAATTTCTGATGCTCGCTTCACCGCTAAATCAAAAACTCAAATTCTGTACCCAGAACCTGACCTTGATAACTTGTATACTGTCAATTCCTTATCCAAATAGTTTTAAGAACTAAACTTAGAATGCCTCCCAAGAGTAAAAAGCAAAAGGAAATTGTTCAGGATGAAAGATTCCAAGCAATAGTATTAACTGATTCCTTTGAAACAAGGTTTATGCCCCTAACATCAGTCAAACCAAGATGTCTATTGCCATTAGCAAATGTTCCGCTTATCGAGTTTACTTTGGAGTTTTTAGCAAAGGCAGGAGTGAATGAAGTTTACTTAATGTGCTCATCTCATGCAGAGCAGATTCAGGAATATATTGAACAATCAAAATGGTCATCAAAGGATTCACCATTCAAAGTTACTTCTTTAATGTCGTTAGAATCAAGATCAGTTGGTGATTCAATGAGAGATTTAGATAATAGAGGACTTATAACCGGTGACTTTTTACTAGTTTCTGGTGATGTTGTTACAAATATAGACTTTAATAAAGCGATGAATATTCATAAGCATAGAAAACTGTTAGATAAGAATCATATCGTTACTATGGTTCTCACAAAGGCTTCACCATTTCATAGAACAAGATCTCAAGTTGATCCGGCAACTTTTGTATTAGATAAAGTTACCAATAGATGTTTATATTATCAAAATATCCCACCAGTTGATGGTAAGAAGACAAATATCAGTATTGACCCTGAATTATTAGAAGATTTAGAAGATGAAATTAGTATTAGAAATGACTTAATCGATTGTCATGTTGATATTTGTTCACCTCATGTTCCACAAATATTTCAAGAAAATTTTGATTATCAAAACTTAAGAAGTGATTTTGTTAAGGGTGTCTTAACATCAGATCTATTGAAGAAAACCATATATGCATACATCGTTGAAAATGATGAATATGCTGCAAGAGTTGAATCTTGGGAAACTTATGATGCCATATCTCAAGATATATTAGCAAGATGGTGCTATCCTTTAGTACCTGATTCAAATCTACTTGAAAATCAATCTTTCACTTATGAATTTAATAATATTTATAAAGAAGATAAAGTTGTCCTTGCTCAATCTTGTAAAATTGGTACATGTACTTCAATCGGGTCAAATACTCAAGTAGGTGAAGGTACTTCCATTAAAAAGTCGGTTATTGGAAAAAATTGCCAAATTGGTAAAAACGTAAGGATTACTAATTCTTATATTTGGAACGACGTTATAATTGAAGATAATTCAATCATTAATCATGCGATTATTGCTGCTAATGCAAGGATCAATAGTGGAGCAACCCTTAATCCCGGTTCAGTTGTTGGATTCAATGTTAAAATTGGTAAAAATAAAACCATTTTGAATAATATTAGAATTGTTGAGAAACCCATAGAAAAGGAATTTGATGATTTTAGCAATAACTCATCATTTGAATCAAGTGATAATGAAGAAAGCGCTCATGAAGATGAAAATCAAGAACTTGTGAACTCTCATGAAAGCAAACTAGTAATTGAGATAAATATTAATGATCAAGATTTGGTGGGAGAAGATGGGATTGGTTTCCTTTATACTTCAGATAGAGAAGTTGATGAAGAATCAGATATTGAATCTATTTTATCATCACCTCATACCGGTCTAATTTATAAGATGCAATCTTTGAATGTCTCGGATGATTCAATAGCATCAGCAACTAATTATAACAAATCAAAGAAACATCATCGTCGCACATCAAGAAGCAGACGTTTATCATCAACCTCAATTGTATCGACGGATTTTGAAGGACAATACTCTGAAGCAGAAGATGAAGAAGACTTTGAAAAGGAAGCATTTGCAACTGTTGAAAGAGCTTTAGAAAATAACCATGATATTGATACTGCATTACTAGAATTAAATACTTTGAGAATGTCCTACAACGTCACATATCATGAAGTTAGATCAGCTACGGTTCAAGCATTAATAACAAGGGTAGTTCATTTCATTTCAACCGGAACTTTAGAAGTTAAAGAAGCAACCGAGAAAGTATTTAGAGCATGGGGTCTGTTATTTAAAAGACAAGTATTTGAATCGGAAGAGGAAGTTGATTTACTTCAATTATTGCAAAGTAAAACTAGCATATTAGATCAATCGTACAACAATAAGATTTTGTTCTTTGCAATTAATATATTATACGATCTTGAAATTGTTGAAGAGGAAAATATATATGTGTGGTGGGATTCTCCAGAATCTAAGGCATCTGAAGAACTTTTAAAGGTAAGAGAATTAACTGGTAAATGGGTAGATTGGCTTAAAGAAGCTGATGAAGAATCTGATGAAGATAGTGATTGAGATTAGCATGAAGCTGTGGTTTTATTCTTATAATTGAAATCATAAATTATAACCAGTATAAAATATTTTATATTCTTATTTTGATTTTACCTCAGTTGTAGATAAATCTATTTGAACATTTTTCATTTTCAAATGTGTCTCCTATTTGTAATTTTTCGATGTCTGGTTCACAAGAATTGGCTGCGAAAAATTCAAAATTTGACAAAAAAGTTATTTATTTTCCTCTCACTTAGAATCATTTAGTGTGAAATTTTTGTATAGTAAATTAATTGAACATGGAAACTTTCGAAAATTCTTCATCTTCTTATCAAAGACAAAGAAACAAACCATTGAAAACACCAGGATCGTTTCTTGATTCTTCGATTCTCCCACTTAATCAAATTAACAAACATGAAAATATCAGATCTCCAGTATTAGCTACTGCGTCTTTTACAAAATCGTATGGTACAAATTCATATCAGAGTAATATATTACAAAATCCAAGTACAATACAACAAAAAACTTTAATTTCAACTCCACAATTATCAATTGTTAAAAATGAACATCGAGTGAAACCAAGATTTCATTCGTTCTCATCAAATGAAGAAATATTCTATGAAACATCCCCAATTCTTAATACTTCGCATACTATTACTCCGTTGCAAGAATTTCTGAATTTTGAATTGTATGAGCTTGAACAATTTAAGAAAGATTCAAGTAACTTACTAGCAGATGAAGAATTATATTATCCAACTTTGTTGCAGGAATCATTTTATCCACTAGTGGACGTGGAAATTCTCCCAATGGGCGGTCCTTTAATAAGCGATCTGATGCCGTTGAATCTAAGCTCAATTACAATGGATTCTGACAATATTATGGTTAAGAAATCTGCCCCTTTTGCTTTTATTCATGATCATGATACCGAAGTATTACTCAATATTTTAGACTTTGAATTCGAAGCACTTGAAAAATTACCGGAACCTAGATTAAGCTTTGTTACAAGAATCAGAAGGAACTTAATTGGATATTCTGAAGAGGAATATGAAATAGCTTTCCCATGGTCAAAATTTTTAGAGAGACCACAAACACTTGAAGTTGAAGATTCTTCTGAAGAAGAATGATAGATATAGTAGCTATGGGTCACCCCCCCACCCACTTCGCAATATCCAAATTTAAGTCATGGTAATACCCTCCAATTTGCGAGCAGTATGGGTTTTGAATTTTTCTTTCGTTATTTCTCTCATTTTAGATATTGTCTTAACATCTTCTCTTTGAATAGAAGAATAATATAACGACACACCTACCCAAGATCCCAACGACATGATTGACTTCGAATCTTTGTATCTTGTCTGAACTTCATTAAGTATATATGTCTTGAATCCAGGAATATTGGCCAACCCTCCAGTAAAGATAATATTATTTAATAAAGTAGATCTGTTGTCAATGGCTGTTTTGGAAATCATCGATTCAATTAATTCAAGGACATTAGAAGATGCAAATTGCAATTCCAATACCTTGTATCTAATGGAGTTAGGAATTGATATGCATGGAGTCAACTCAAACATTGAGGTGTCATTAGTATGATCGTTTCCATTGGCTTCCATGTAACATGCATTTTGAACAAAATTTTCTATAACCATGAACGATGCTTGGGACTCCAATAATTCAGCAACATTGTCATCGCTCAATTTCAACATTTCCTCTATGATTTGGTAATGGAGTAATTTACCTGATAATTGGAACGTCTCCTTTGAGTCGGTGACTCGCAAATCCAACACCGACGTTATCGTGCAAGACAGCCAACCAAGATGAACAATTAAGCCATTCAACGAGCTTGCCGCAAGTGTCTCCATTAGGGGCTCAGACATCCAAGTTATAGACTTGAAATTGATCTTCGATAACAAGATTCCAGCAATTATTTCTTTCTTCAACTGAGAAATGAAGTCTGGCTCAACTAATAACACTTTGGTGATTGACGGGTTTAATAATAGCAATTCCAAAACCTCTCGTACTACACTAATTATTTGCTTATTTTGGATTGATTCTTGCTGAAAATCTCTCAAATAAATCTTTGAAAGTTTTTCCTTTACTGGATCTTCCATGAAAGAAGAGATCAAAGTCTTCTTTTGTTCTTCTGTTAAAGAAGTATCATTAAGTTCATATTGTGGAGGGTATTCAATTACGTCAGTGTATGATGGTATGAAAAGACTAGTTGCAAGCGGAATTGATCGTATAATGAATGTCAGTTCTCCAATTTGTCCAGCACGTATAGATCTGGTACCGATATCTAATATTACATGTGACATCCGAGTACCAGAAATAGGTGTAACATTAAACAATCAGTTGAAGAAGAGCTCTCTCCTTTGAATGAACTTAAGATGAGTGATTGCTTATATACAGTCCAAACATCGGGTCTCAATCGCCAAAGAGATTGTATTGTCATAATGAAACAGCACTCTCTATTTCTGTCACGTATCCAGTTCTGCCAACATTGACCAGTAGTTGAGGCTAACCAATGTCAAACAATCATACCATATTTATGTTAACAATATAGCTTAAGTCAAAATGAGTGGTTCTATCACATCTAAGATAAACATTGTCACGCGATTATCATGTGACATTCACAACAAGTAATTCAATCAAACAAACTTAAACCTCAAAATTAAATATTACTCCTACTCCACTGTTCGTTTGTATTTGGATTTATACGTTCAATGGCTCCCGTAAGCAGTTTGACACTTGACCTCGATTCCCTTTCAAGGAAGAGGAAGAGCGTATTAGCTGAATTAGCCCATCTTGTTCAAGATCCATTATTCACCAGTAAAACTAAAGATGAAATAGAAGATTTGGAAGAACTTTTAGAAGCAAACGGGGATAACACGAATTTTAATTTGAATTCAATACTTAAAGGATCAGATTTGAAAGATTTGATTTTGACAAATATTTCTGAACATATTTTTCATCCTCCTACAAGTCAGACGCATGGTTCAAGTGCAGATGAGAGCGAGCCTAAAGTTGATATAGCCCACTCTGTTGTGGAGGACAAAAATCAAAGTTCAAATGTCCATTCAAACAAGAGACAAGCAGATGATGCATCACTTTCAGACTCTACTTCTAAAGATGAACATAGAACTAAAATTCTCAGAACTGGCCAACAAGATATTCAAAAACTTGGGACCGTGAAAACGAAGTACGACAGGAAATTGGAATCCATTCAAACATCTCGTCAACCATTAACATCATCGAGTAAGCAAGAAACTCTTGAGGAATACACCAAGGCACAATTTCTAGATCGTAATATCGCAGACTTGGAAATATTGACGGTCCCCGAACATTATCCCACTAAGCCCCATACCGTATCATCATTAGCAGAACTTTACTATCTCACACAAACTCTTCCTTTAATCAAATTATTACCTAGTAGTCATAAGACATTAATGACCGAAAATTATGAACTTGCATTGCTTGAAGGAAAAATCGCAGTTTTATATTCAAGAATTGAAGAACTTAAGAGACAAAAGAAATGGTCTCTTAGGCAGCCTGTTAAATATATTCAACCTTTTAATGGCAACTCTCATTGGTCTTATCTATTGGATGAAGCCAAATGGATGACTGCAGATTTTAAAGAATCAACGAAATATAAGAAGGCATGTTGCTATACTATGGCTCAAGCAGTTACTGATTATTGGTTTTATGGTAAAGCAGTTTGTATTAAAAGAAAGGCGATTAACCACGTTAAAGAAGAACTCAACCTTATACCGAACAGTGAAGACGATATAGGCGAAACGATTCCTGATTTGAAACCAGAAATTGAAGTAATAGAGAAAGATGAAGATGATGACGAGGAGGATTCGTTTGTTGATGCCGAGGCTGCGATCACATCTCCCAAAACTATTGATGTACTGGTCCTACTTTCTAAACAGAAAGATGCCGTTTCTAAAGAAGCGGAAGAAGAAATTTTTACACCAGCAAATATATTGACCACGAAAATAAGTTCAAATTCCCGATATAGAGATAGCTCGCCTTTTAAACTTCACGTGGATATTCATGATCTTAAAAAGATAGATCAATCTCTTATCATGAATTTACCAAAATTCACTGCATTTGATGAGGAGATTTCTAAAGAGAAGGAACCATTGAAAAATACCGACGAGTCACCCTTAACTTCCGTTTCAAGGTTGCTTTATCAATTTGAAGATGATGATGACTGGTACAAGATCATATTAAAGGAAAGTACTTCCAACTCTAAGACTCCAAAATCAACAGGACCGCCAGAATATCAAAAAGGACTTTTTGGCTTTCAATCACATAGAAGATTTAATAGCTTAAAGCCCCCCAAGCCTCCATTAATCAAAAACATCGAATTTCGTTCGCCAACAATTTGGTTACCTCAAGATGATAAATACTTAATTCATTATGTTGCCGAATTTTGCTTTAATTGGCAATTGATATCCGAGCATTTACTGTCATCTTCATCGTCAATGAAAAGGTATGAGTCTAACATTGAAAGAAGAACTCCATGGCAATGTTTTGAAAGGTATATTCAATTGAATGAAAAGTTTCAGTTTTCAGATATGAAGGGTGTATATTCTTATCAAGCACAGCAATGGTTAGAACAAGCCCATAAGGCGCAACTGACTACTAAAAGAAGAATATCCCCTCTTGGAGTTGGAAATGAGTCTATCCAGAGAGGTCATCGAAGACTTAGATGGGCATCGATGTTTGATGCAATGAGAAAATCAATGAAAAAGCGGGAGATCAATTCATCGAAGATCTCTCTGAGAAGATCAGGAAACGATTATAGCTCAAACTCATCGACTCCTGGAGGATCTGTTGTTGGGAAACGTGCTAGTGATAAGGTTCCTACACCTGCAGAGCTTTCAAAATTGAAACATGAAAGAGATAAATCTATCCAAGAAGCATATATAAATCAACAAGCTACTAGATCTAGAATGATGGCAGCTGTATCTCAGCAGCAGAAGCTTCAACAACATCATCAACAAAATTCCAATGGAAGAAATACCCAGGGAGGGGGTGTACCTCCTCAACAGAAGATCCCAGTTTCAACATCCGGTGCTAGTGCTAATGGATTGGGACCTTCGAATATTCCAGGGAATGTGCAAAGTCTGGCAACCGGTAAAGGCTTAATGAACCAGCAACAAAATGGAATGATGAAGGGGCCAACTTCACCTGGTGGTACACCATACACCGCTGAACAAATCCAACAATTACTTCAACTTCAAAAGCAAAGACGATATATGCAACAGCAGCAATCCCAAGAGTCTCATGGACCTTCGGTAAAACCAGGTAGCGGCACCAATACCCCTAATTTGGTTCCAGGCTCAAATAATATGATGAATTCAAAACCTTTAAATACAAATATGGGAATGCCTGCAAGCTCCCAATCAGGATCAAGTTCATCTGTTGGTCTGTCTTACCAAGGACTGCTGAGTGGATCAGGTCCTGTGAATGGGAATAAACCTAGAATTCATTTTGCACCTGCTCAAGTGTCGGCTATTATTAATTCTATTCAAACCAAAAATCCAAATCTTAATAAGGAGCAAGTTACGAAGTTAGCAGCTACATATTTGGCCAACCTTCAACAACAGCAGCAACAAAGGGCAAGCCAACAACAACAACAGTTACAAAGACAGGCATCCCAACAGTCTTATAATTCGGGAGGCTCTTCAGTTCCTAATTCTCAGCAACACCAGCAACACCAGCAACAACACCAGCAACAACACCAGCAACACCAGCAACACCAACAGCAGCAGCAGCAGCAGCAACAACAACAGCAGAGGAAACCAAATCAAGGACCATATAGTTCTAATCAAAAACAACCACAACTCGCAACACTTACCCCACAGGAAAGAAATCAACTTCAAATGCTCAAAGCTGCAAGGATAGCTCAGCAAGAGAAACAGCTCCAGCAACAGCAATTGCAACAACAACAACAAAAGAGACAACAAATGCAACTTCAACAGAGTCTGGCGTCCACTAGTTCTAGTCCTGTTGAAGCCAATTCTAATATATCCAAACAGGAGTATGAGCAACGTAAAAAGATATTGGCTCAGAAACAACAGCAGCATCAGCAACAACAACAGTTGCAACAACAGTTGCAGCAGCAGCAGCAACAGCAGAGTTACCAACAGAGTAAGCAGGTGCAGAATTCTACAACACGACCACCTTCATCGTCATCACTGAACTCTCAATCGCCCAGTTCTTATCCAAATAAATCTGAATAGAGACGGAGTTCAACCCTATACCGGTTTATAGGTGATAGATTTTGAGAGATATTAAAGAAAAAAACATCAGTCAACCATTTATACGATATGAAGGAACAGCTTTAATCTTCAGAAAATTTGTAAAATAATATTCTGAACCTCTTGATCGTTCAGTCTTCGTTACTGTATGCCACAATTCATCAAGAACCCGATTTAGCATATCGACCCATCGGGTGATATTGGTTACGGTTATATGCAGTGCCCATCAAGGTCTGGAGGTTAAAGTATTTATTCAAATTGTAGACTTGGAACGTAAACTTAATGAATCCAGGCCCAATTCCTCTCAATTGAGGTATACATTTTCTTCAATGAGAGTAACTATGAAAAATCTGCTTTATTTCTTCTCCATTATATATTGTAATGTTTGTAGATCCATTTTCAATGTTTCACATGAATTCAACTGTTCCATAGTTGTTGACGTGCCTCGTGTAGTCCTGCATTGGGTCACCTTATACGACACCATCTTAAAATCTTCAGGTTTAAGAATCAGACGTTAAATGTTTTAATATATAATAGAATACATTTCATAAAGTTGGTAATTTAATTAAGAGGTGACTCGATTGTACTCTTCTTCTTCTTCTTTCATTTGCTGGAGGTTAAGTTTTATTAGCAAGTTATCTGAAGTGAAAACTTGATATCGTTGGAAGGATATACATTCTTTTGCTCGTTAAGATAAGAAAGCGAACCACGACTATCAAAAAACATGACAAGTACAGAATACGATGTTATTGTAATCGGTGCAGGTGTAATAGGACCATGTATAGCTACTGCTCTTGCCAGACAAGGTAGATCAGTTCTTATCGTAGAACGAAGTTGGGAAAAACCAGATAGAATTGTTGGTGAGTTGATGCAACCAGCAGGATTGAAAGCTCTTCGAGAATTAGGAATGATTCAAGCAGTAAATGATATAGAAGGTATTTATGTTAAAGGGTACTATATCAAATTTAATGGCAAAGAAATCTTATTAGATTATCCAGTTAAATCGGATGCTAATGTTACCAACTCTTTTCATCCAGTACCAGCATGTGTCTTTGATGGTAATGATCAACTTGCAGATGATTCCACCAACAAGGCTAAGGAATGGGAAGAAGATGAGAGAGTTAGAGGAATTGCATTCCACCATGGGGATTTCTTAATGAATCTTCGTGGAATTGTTAAAAAGGAACTGAATGTAACCGCAATAGAAGGTACAGTGACATCAATCATAAGAGATGAAGATGGAATAATAAGAGGAGTTAATGTAAAACAAGAGGATTCTACTACTAATAAACAACATACTTACAATAGTAAATTAGTTATTTCATGTGATGGAATTTATTCTAAATTCCGTAAGGAAATTTCGGAAAAAAATGTTCCAACCATTGGTTCACATTTCGTTGGATTAGATTTAAAAGATACAAATTTACCAGCGGATCATTATGGACATGTTGTATTAGGAACTCATGCTCCTGTTATTGTATACCAAATTTCACCACATCATACAAGAATCTTATGTGCTTATAGATCGATCAAACCTCCATCACAGACTAATAATGAACTTTATGATTATTTGAAAAATCAAGTTTTACCATCTTTACCTAAGGGGATTCAACCAGCTTTTCTTGTCTCGTTAGAACTGAGAAAATTTAGAGTTATGCCTAATCAATATTTACCAGCAATGAAACAAGGAAATGAAAAGGGATTAATTTTACTTGGAGATTCACTTAATATGCGTCATCCATTAACTGGAGGAGGTATGACTGTTGGTTTAAATGATGCCGTTTTACTTGCAAAATTATTACACCCATTTAATGTACCAAACTTGGATGATTACAACTTAATTTCCAAGCAATTGGGTTTATTCCACAGTCGTAGGAAAAATCTAGATGCAGTTATTAACACCCTTTCAATTGCATTATACACTCTTTTCGCTGCTGATAAGAATTCCCTTACCATTTTACAAAAAGGGTGCTTCAAATATTTCTTATTAGGTGGTGATTGTGTCTCGGGACCAATTGGATTACTTTCAGGTATGCTTCCATTTCCAATGCTTTTATTTAATCATTTTTTCAGTGTTGCATTTTATGCAATTTATTGTAATTTCAAAGAAAGAGGTATTTTGGGATTTCTTATTGCCATTTTTGAGGCATTTGAAACCCTTTTCACTGCAATTGTTATATTTTCTCCATATTTGTGGAAAGAATTAGTTCGTTGAATTGCTTGTATTTAGTTAATCAGATATGTATGTTCGATACTTTTGTATGGCGGTAGGGGAACTGATGTTATTGGTAGAGTAGATGATTATTATAGAGTTGAAGGGGTGGAGCAGATAGCGGAGCAGATGATAATTGCAGAGTTGAAGGTGAAAGAGCGGAATATTATCGCAGAGTTAGAGATGCCCATAAATCAACTTGATCTGTCGAGCTGAATTCAACATCTCTATTGGAAACCAAATGCAAGTTTCAATAGTTTGTGGCTATATAACAAAAGTACAACTTTATCCGTTTCAACCAGATATGATCAAAGAGTTTTACGACTACATTCATCACCTTCCTAATGCTTAGTTGAACCAATCATCTTTCCCAATTGGGACTTGCTCAACTAGATTCATTAGGGTGTGTCCCTTTGAGTATCAAAGCAAGCAATCGACTTGTATACAAAACCTGAGATTGTCCAAACATTATCAATCTTCATTCTCTTCTTGGCACCAAAATACGAACACATCTATAATCTCTTTTATACGTTCTTGCAATTGGGCCATATATTTTTTTTTTGAAATTCTTCTGATATAAGTTTTATTTAAAGAGAAAACTAAGTTGTACATACAATTATCTTAAGATTTTTCATTGATATTTAATTGATAGATCAAGTTTGCTGAGTGTCGTACCAAAGGCAGAGATTGAATATTTTATAGATAAAGTTCCCGGTTTGAGTTTTAAGTCCTCAACAAAAAAAGAAAAAAGTATTCTGAATAGTTTACAACTCAATGCCTAGTTTAGATGATAATATTCCTCTTTTGGGAAGAAGTAGAGATGGTCTTCTTTCAAGTTGGAAATCTAGTATCATTACTTCCACTAAAATTACTCTTAAATCCTCTCCAGTAAATTATTTATTAGTGTTCGTTCCAATTGGTATTTTAGCTGGTGAATATGAATGGTCATCGAATGCAGTATTTTGGATTAATTTTTGTGGAATTATCCCACTTGCTTCACTTTTAGCATTTGCAACTGAAGAATTAGCAGAACATGTTGGTGAAACTCTTGGAGGTTTATTGAATGCTACTTTTGGTAATGCAGTCGAATTAATTGTTTCAATTATTGCTTTGAAAAATAACCAAATTAGAATTGTTCAAGCACTGATGTTAGGTTCTATTTTTTCTAATTTATTACTTGTTTTAGGATGCTGTTTCGTTGCCGGTGGTATTACTAGAGTTCAACAAACATTCAATCAAACAGTTGCTCAAACAATGTCTTCCTTAATGGCTTTAGCAACTGCAGGGTTATTAATTCCTGCTGCTTTCCATGCCACTTTACCACTTCCAAAGGCTGAACATGGATTTCCTGAACCTGGTACTTCTGATGATTTAGTTTTATCATTATCTCGTGGAGTTTCTATTATCTTACTCTTTGTCTATATTTTGTTTCTTATTTTTCAATTGAAAACTCATAGAGCATTATTTGAAGAACAAGCTCAAGAAGCTGATGACGGGATTATTACAACCGCTATGCCATCTGATGGAATTGCAAAACCAGAAAAAAAATCATTAACAATTGTTGGAGCTTTTGTTGTTTTAATTACTGCAACTGTTCTTGTTTCTATCTGTGCTGATTACTTAGTTGGATCTATTGATAATATTGTTGAGTCATCTGGTTTATCTAAAACATTTATTGGTTTGATTATTATTCCTATTGTTGGTAACGCTGCTGAGCATGTTACTGCCGTGGTTGTTGCAATGAAGGATAAAATGGATTTAGCAATTGGTGTTGCAGTTGGATCTTCTTTGCAAATTGCTCTTTTTGTTACCCCATTTATGGTTATTGTTGGTTGGATCATTGATGTACCAATGTCTTTGTATTTTTCCACATTTGAAACTGCAGTATTATTTGTATCCGTCTTCATTAGTAATTTGGTGATCTTGGATGGTGAATCGAATTGGTTAGAAGGAGCGATGTTGTTGAGTACTTATTTCATAGTGGCCATTGCATTCTTCTACTATCCAGATTCGATGAATACTTGAAGGAGGAAGAGGGAATGGGGGAGGAAGAGGAAATGGAGGAGGAGAAACAGGACGAAATGTATATACGTAGTTATATGTTTGACACAAAAGATCTATTTTCGTAAACGGTTGAGAGTGTAGTTCATTCTTGAAGGTTCTTGACGAGCATTGAGCAGTTAGGGGACGTTGAACTTAGGGATTTGGAACCCAGAGAGATGGAAGAAGAGAGATGAGAGAAGAGAGAGGAGAGAAGAGAGATTAGAGAAGGCAAATGAGAGAAGAGAGATGAGAGAAGACAGATATGAGAAGACAGATATGAGAACACTGGGGATATCATTAGCTGGTAATGACTCAACAATTGTGTTATTTTGAAAGTTGCAGATCGCTTATGTAGAGATATCTCATTGCACCATAAATAATATGAGAGCTGTATTGGAATGTAAAAATAAAACAGTAACTTCGCCACTCATAACTGGACTCTTACAAGAATCGTGTCTGAAGGAAAAACGGGAAATTTAGCAGAAGGCGTTGTGTTACAAGCCTCTACGTCGCTACTGGTATCGCCGGAATTCTAGACCTAGCGTCACCAAAAGAGAGATAATCTGCCTGCGTATTTATCTACGAGAAGACAATTACCCAGGGCATTTATCAGATTCAAGCCTGGCAGTGTCAAAATAGGCGAATGCAAAAAAAAAAAAAAAAACGTAAATAGAACCCATCATGAATACCGCGTGAAGTAGAGGATTGATAGGAGCCGACTTGTCCGCTACTAACTGGTAATAGGGCATTGAAGAACTGAAAATCCTCCAAAAAGAAGTTCTCATCGCTTGTAACGTTACCTCTAAACATCGATAATTCGACAATTGAATAAATTTCATGATATCGATATTCAATAATGAAGGAACAAATTGCACCAGTTTTAAAATTTAGGATTGTAACGAATCTGAAAAATTTACGAATATAATTTACTTGCTCAAGTTAATAGAATGAACCTAAATTTGTACTACAATTCGTGTATATCGTAATCGGCCAACCCTGGTTCATTCCCAGGACTTGGTATTTCTAAAACTCAAACTTCGCGTTCTGATATTTAGTGCAAGCTCCACATTCTTCGAACAAGGCACTTGTTCGGTGCATGTTAGAGAGAAAGCTACCCCTTCCATATCAACAAACGCGGTAAAATTCACCAAAGGAAAAATTTTTATACGCGTCGGAAATTCGTTACATTTGAAAAATTCCTTGAAGGGGCAGTGAATTGAATATGATATATATTGAGGCAACTTGAATGGCCAAATGAATGTAAACCATTAGATTTTTTCCCCCTTACTCCTTATAAGTCTATATATTGCTGATTTGCTATTTTTTTTGTATTTATTTTAAAAAAACAAGAATAAGTGCTTATTAGTTTTGGTTCGCTTCTCTTTCTTACAATCAAGAATTGACTTATCTGAGACCAAAATTTCGCAAGTAGTAATTAACTACCCCGGAAAAATTTTAAGAATTTCACTGTCAACGTCCTTTGACGAAGAAAAAGATCAAAATATATCTTCTTTTTTTCTTCATTGAAATAGAACCAGGTTACTTCTATTGATATAGTCGCTCCCAAAGAGTGGTATAAGTTTGAAGCAAGAATACTATTTAAAAGAATTTCTTAGTAAATCCTTGATATATTCTTGTTCTCTTCAATCTTCTTACCTTTTAAGAGATCCATAGCTTCACTTTCGTTTCCAATTTGAAATTGAAAGATCGATAGCTCCACTTTCATTTCATTTTTCCAAACCTTTTTTCATTTTTTTATTTTTTTAATTTTGTTAGCATTTTCTTTGTTAACTTGCCTAATATCTAATTCATTCATTATTTATTAACAATGTCAGACCGGGAAGTTCTTAAAATCTTTGCAAGACAGCCAGTTTCTCAAGAAATGGTGGCATTTCTTGTAAGTACAACCAATTCAATCATTCAAGTAAAGAGTGATCCCCAAGTTACAACTACAATTCGCGCTGGAAGCGATACGTTGGTAACTCATAAATCAATAATTCCACTTACTTCATTCATTAACAATCTTATAAAGTATTCAAATGTTCAAACTCCAACGTTAATGGCATCTTTGATTTATCTTAACAAATTGCGTAACCTTTTACCTGCAAACGCAGTTGGTATGCAAACAACTCGTCATAGAATCTTTCTTGCCGCATTAATTCTTAGTGCAAAGACATTAAATGATTCATCTCCGTTAAATAAACATTGGACTAAATATACTGATGGTTTACTTTCATTACAAGAGGTTAATATGGCAGAAAAGGAACTCATTGGTTTACTTAAATGGAATATAAATGTTAAACTAGAAGATCTAATTATTGTCCTTCAACCATTTTTGAAATCTATTGAACATTCATTATCAAGAAAAATTGAATTGGAGAATGCAAAGAAGACTGATTATTATAGACTTTCGAATTCAATTTCAAAAAATTCAAGAATTTTTTCTTCAAACTCCATTGTTTCTTCGAGTTCAAATGTTTCAATTGCTTCAAGTTCAATGTCATTGAAAAGTTCTACTTCTTCAAGTTATAGTCTTTCGAGTTATAATAATGTTACTGAAGATACCAAGAATTCTCAATATAGATCGCCATTAGCTTCAATATCTTCCAATTCATTAAATAGACAACTGAATGATGGAATGAATAATAAGCAGAAATTGAAGAGCTACAATGGCCACAATGATCAACCAAGATTTAATGACAATCGTTTAATTGTTTAATTGTTTAAACCTGGACTTTGGCAAATAAATACATATAAACCGTGCAAAAGGTGCACAGACGTATAGCGATGTGGATAATTACAATACATATTAATTAGGGATACGATAAATGGAATGTAAAGTAGAAACATCCAAACCAATTATTTTCACAAGTAGACTTATCTCTTGAAAGGAGTTAAGAGGTAAAGTAATGTGAAGACAAACGATTCTTCAATCCCATTTTCCTGTATATTACTATTCTACAAAACTCATTTCATTGCTATCCTTGACTGTATTAATTCTATATATACTACTAGTGTTGATGTGAATCTTCCTTTGGTGGTTCAGGGTCGACAGAAATCATAGTGTCAATTCTTAAAATTGCAATACAAGCTTCTAAAGCCGATTTTAATGATTTGATTTTGGAAATAGTTGGCTCTAAAACTCCATTGTCAATTGAATCCACGATTTTTCCTTTAATTAAATCCAAACCGTAAAATCTATATTTTCTTCTCTTCAAGTCAGTTGGTAAAGCTGACTGCAGAGCTGCATGATATGTTCTTAATTTCGATACTAGATCAGATGAATCCTTGGCAGCATTAACTGCTAAAGTCTTTGGGATAATTAATAATGCATTGGCAAATTCTGCAATTGCTAATTGTTCACGAGAACCCACGGTAGTTGCAAAATTTTCCAAATAAATATTAAGAGAAGTTTCCACTGCTCCTCCTCCTGGAACAACATTTCCGGATTCCAAAGTTCTTTTCACAACAGATAATGAGTCATGTAAAGAACGTTCCATTTCATCTAATGAATAATCATTTGGACCTCTTAAAATAATCGAGGATGAAGAATGTTGTTTAGTTCCCTTAATTAAAATACATTCATCATCACTAATTCTTGTTTGGACTACCTCTTCAGCATATCCCAAATATGAAGTTTCGAAAGTTTCGTCCCCTTCTAAATTGGACATACTACTAATTAAAGTAGCACCTGAAGCCCTAGCAATTCTTCTCAAATCTTCTTTTTTACAACGTCTGACTGCCATTGCTCCAGCCTCGACAAACTCTTTTAAGCATAAATCATCAATTCCTTTAGTAGTTAAAATAACATTGGCTCCTGCTGCAATTATTTTATTTATTCTTTCAAGAACAATTCCGTATTCACGTTTACGGATTTCTTCCAATTGTTCTGGATCTTCAATATTAATTTGAACACCCATTGCCATTTTGGCTTTTTGCAAGTTAATATCAAGGCAAGCAATTTTTGCATTTGTTATTGATTTTACCATAGCTTGAGATGCAACTGTACAATTTAAAGCATAACCATTAACTAAAGTTGACTCAAGTGATGATTTACCATGTGCTTTTAAAATATTAACTGCCTTAACGGGGTATTTGGTTTCACCTTTACCATTGGTGGTCTTAACTGCCAACATAGCATTGACAACCATTTCAGAAAAGAAACTCAGGTCAGATCCAATTATTTTTGATGACATTGAGGTTTTAGCAATATTGATCATACATTCTTTACCAAGAATACTGCTTTCAACTGGTTGAGATAAAACTTCATTAATATATCTAATAGTTTCTCTTAATGCTAACCTATAACCAGTGATTATAGTAGTGGGATGTATTTTATTCTTGACTAATTCATTAGCTCTCTTTAAAAGTTCTGCGGCAATAATCACCACCGATGTTGTTCCATCACCTACTTCTCTATCTTGCTGTTGGGCTAATTCAACTAAGATTTTACCAGCAGGATGTTGAACATCAAGTAATGAAAGTATAGTTGCTCCATCGTTTGTAACTGTTACATCACCAATATCGTCAACAAGCATTTTATCTAAACCAACTGGTCCTAAAGATGACTTAACAACATTAGCAACGGACTGGGCTGCTAAGACATTTTGATTACGAATATCATCTCCACTGATTCTTTCACCTCCCAAAAAAAGAGTATCTGAACGTGAGGCCGAAAACATATGTATACGTTTAGATTATATCACGATATATATATATATGATTATCAAGTAAATGTAATGTAATAGGGGGGCGATTATATTTGATTCGTTTCTGTGAATGCTTCATATCATTTAGTAAATCTCTTTTCAACAACGGTCGTGCAGAGTCATAAGTCGTGTATATTGTAGAAAGGAAGGAGCGTTATGGAACAGTAGAGAACGAGGCAAGCATTCACGCTGAAACCAATGAGCCAACAACATAACCGAAGAAAGTATTTAAATGTAGAAGATGCAAGACAAATAATTTGTAATATGTATACTGTTAGTGAGAATTTTTGTAAAACTAGAATAATCCAGTTATCACCTAAGAATTGTTAGATATTATGGGGAATTAAGTAGTTTGCAATCTTGAATGGAAGGGTTGGTTGCGAAAAAAGAGTTCCATGAGAATTATCAATCTGAATATTTTGGAGGATGCGCGTCTAATTAGAGGGCTCCAAACAATCACCCAGAGCCAAATATAACACCAACATTATTAGGTTGCAATCACTGGCAGTTAGCCTCTATATCTATCTAATTCAAAAAGATATTTAGTAGCAATTGTAATTTTAATCTCTTTAAGAGCCAAAGTATTTGCGGAATAAATCTACATCTATAGTCTAGAGTCAAGCACTTCTTCCACCTTAAACTCTTCAATTCGGAATGTTATTTCACTTGTCGCGTGACATGTTCAATGTGGATCTTTCAATGAATTGATCTTCTTATCCGTTTATACATGAAGTTGTTTCGTGAAAAGATTATCACCATTGAGGATCAGTTAATAAGAAAAGTTTTGAATATATATACAGAAATACCACTTAATTGATCTACTTTGCTATACTACAATCTTAAACTTCAAATTAACCAAAAAAATCAAGTACTGGTGACCTTAAGTAACTACACGAATCCTCATGAATGTTTCTACTAAGCTTTGAAACCGTTTGCAAGTCCTCAAAGGTGAAAATTACCAGAGAAATCGAACACTTGTGGCAATTAGCAACTTCTGAGCACCTCTAGACTCTATTGAATCCTGTTGGCTCGAAAGCTTGTGATTCGTGAGTTTGCAGCAATTTGTCCTATTGTGGTATAACCCAGTAAAAGTCGTGTGCCAGTCACTTTGTAAAACATACAAATACAAATTCAAAACAAATACAGTTCACTCAAGCAACACCCAATTGGCCACCTTATTTGTTTCTGAAATTACGTGGAATACAACTCAACAAACTGACTAGGGCAAATATTCTACATTATGCTCAGACTCTCTTTAGCTTTTTCCAGGCTTTCAATTCCTGCTAACAGGACATTTTCAACTGGATTCATATCTTATTCAGCAACATCTGCAACTGGTTCAAACTCTACCCACAAACCAGTAACAAAACTGAAGCTAAAAGCAGATGCTGCTTTGAAGAAAAAAGCAAAAGCATTGAAGGATAAGGAAAAGGCATTACAGAATAAGGAAAAGGTTAGGGCCAAAGCTGCAGCTGAAAAGGAAAAGGCAAGTGCCAAGCTTGCTAGTTTAAAACTTAAACGTGACTTGAAGAAGGCGTTACAAAAGCCTAGAAAACTTAGTGGATATAACTACTATATTCAACAATCTAGTAAGAATGGTAAGACGTTCACTGATGCAGCAAATGAATGGAAGTACTTGGCTGATGATGAAAAGGCTTCATTTGTTGAATTGGCTCATAAGCGTAACGAAGAGATTCTTTCTGCATGGACTAAACCTACTAAGCCAGTTAACAGCTATGGTAATTTTGTTAAGCAAAATTGGGTTGCAGGAGATTTAGTAGAAAACTCCAAGAAATTAGCTGCTCAATGGAAGACATTGACTTCAGAAGAGAAAGAATCATATGCTTCAAAAGAGTCATTATCTGAATATCAAAAAGCCTACAGTGTCTGGAAAGAAGATAGACTCGCAGAATATTTGAAACAAAAGGAAGAATCTAAAGTAGCCAAGGCCACAAAGAAGGCCGAGATCTAGATCTATGAGCCTAAGCTCTGTCCCCGTAACCATATGTTCAAATAATGGTTGTAATTATGAAGATATCTCACTAAGACTCTACCATTGTTTTGGATTCAAGTTACAATTGGGTTGATATATAAATTTTTATGAGTGCTACCAAATGCCATGTTTTTTTTTTCTTACAAATTTTTGTATGTGAGTTTCAAATACTTCAATTTTGATAAAAAAAGTTACCAATTTAATGGCTGGAAACACCAATGGTACAGCAGATTACAATCGGTTCAATTTTTTTATTACTGTAGATAAGTTACATCATAGTCTGAGGCTGAAAACTCGAGAAGTAAGAATAAATACTTTACATGTCAATCACGTCAATCTAATCTCACCCAATCGAGACCAATTTGAAACAAATCCCCAATGGTGCATTTCTCCTCCTCAGATAAAGACCGAGCGACCTGAGAGGTGAATTTTTCACTTACGATTCAAGATATACTTATCCATGTAGGTTCTGACTCCTTTGAAAAGTTATTTTTATAGTTGTTTTAATTTTCATTATTTGAGCTTTCTACGAAAATAAGAGACAACGACATTCTCTACAATTTTAGGTTCCTATGGTAGATCTCCATATCTTCTTGTCTTGTTCCTACATGGTGAAATGAGTATTCTGAGTCTCACGCTCGATCTCTCAAGCCTCAACTTGCTTAAACCCGGAGATATTCGCTAGCAATATCCAGCGCTCAAGTTAATTGCTTCTCATATTCAAGTATCCAATAGATAAATCTTTCTTTTTAAACAGCTTGAAAATATATAATGATGAATAAAATGTGGCTAAATCTTGAATTCAATTATTAAACCACCATATTCTAGTCATCACGTGTAACCTTATTCCTTACATCACCTTATGGATTGAACATGGTCTCGGATGATGGTGGTCCTGGTAACAAACCATTCGCACCCATTAGGAGAGTTTTGGGTGTCGGGAACATGACACAAACCCGAAAAAGTATAAAAAAACTGGGGTGACGGGAGACCTTCGGCCACCGATTCTCTAATTTTTATTTACTTTAAAGTCTTGAATTGATTGAATTGTTATACAATACTGAAATTATAGACTAGTTTCTCACTTGCTTATCACAGACCCAAATAACATCAAATTAATACAAAATGGCTCGTCAATTCTTTGTTGGAGGTAACTTCAAAATGAACGGTACCACTGAATCAGTTAAGAGTATCGTTTCTTATTTAAACAGTGTTGATTTACCATCTACTGTTGAAGTAGTTATTGCTCCCCCAGCTCCTTATATTGCCCTTGCAGTTATTGAAAATAAACAAAAAACTGTTGCAATTGCTGCTCAGAATGTGTTCAACAAAAACTCTGGAGCTTATACTGGAGAAATTAGTCCTTCGCAATTAAAGGATCTCGGAGCTAAATGGACTTTAACTGGACATTCCGAGAGAAGAACCATCATTAAGGAAACTGATGAATTTATTGCTGACAAGACCAAGTTTGCTCTTGATCAAGGTATCTCAGTTATTCTTTGTATTGGTGAAACTTTAGAAGAAAGAAAAGCCGGTATTACTTTAGAAGTCACTGCAAGACAATTAGATGCAGTTTCTAAGATTGTTTCTGACTGGTCTAATATTGTTGTTGCTTATGAACCAGTTTGGGCTATTGGTACTGGTTTAGCTGCTACCCCAGAAGAAGCTCAAGAAACCCATAAAGGTATCAGAGCCCACTTAGCCAAGACAATTGGTGAAGAGCAAGCTGCTGCTGTTAGAATCTTGTATGGTGGCTCAGTTAACGGTAAGAATGCTGTTGAATTTAAGGATAAAGCTGATGTTGACGGATTCTTAGTTGGTGGTGCTTCTTTAAAGCCTGAATTTGTTGATATCATTAAGTCAAGATTGTGATTGTTGTTGAGCATGTATGTATAGTGGGAATATATGAAAGAATATAAGCGACTTTTTTTATCATATGAACATCTGGATGTAAGTATTTATGAAAGAGAGGTAGATGAGAACAGTTACAGCCGGTCATTCTAGAGAGTTTGATCTTCATATTATATATATCATAATTTAATTTCATGAAAAAAGAAATCTCGTTTGTTCTTGTTGCTTCAATGGATCTAGACAACGATCAGTCTGCTATGGACTTGTTTCCTATACATTGACCCCAATTCCTATTAATGATAATTCTACCTTCATCCTCTGACCACCCCTTAATAGTACATATTTTTCTGTAAATTCCCCACATTTGTAAATCATGTTTAACAGGTGCCATACGATCTACACCTGCATCTGTTTCTAATAAAATGCTGGTATCTGGAAGGTTCTGCACTAACAGTTCAAGTGATTTTGATTTTGCTTCAGATCCATTTATCCAGTTGGAAAGAGAAAAATAAATATTTCCCATTCCAGAATTTGAATACCGTTTGACCCATACCTTTGCTTGATCAGTTGAACCTGAAAATGAATGAAGAATTACTGAAGTAAGATTAAAAGATGTCACAGTATCAAACGATCGACCATGAGCTTTTACACAATGAATCGATACTGGAAGTTTGAATTCTTCGGCAATGGCCAATTGGCTTTCAAGCACTTTCTTCTGATGTTCAAGGTCAACTCTACAAGCTGATAATTTTGCATCCACTGAGGAATTGTCAACCAATTTATTGCCAAGATAGCCATTAGTTGGAATTCTGAACGCTTTATCTAATCCAATTTCCCCAACTCCCAGAAACAGGTTCAGTTCTTTAAGTAATCGCTTGATTTTTGTATTATGTTCCTTCAATTTAATTGGAAACGGCAAGGCATCTAATAGCTCTGGAGTTGGATTGGGATTAAGAGCTTGTCCATAATGTCGTATTTTAAAATCTATTGATGTTTCATCCTTCTCTTGTATTATTGTTGAGAACAAATGAGAGTACCAAGGATGAATACCAAAGAAGGGCACTGTTGGATTTTTATCCAGATCAAATTTGTTAGCAATGGAATAAATAACATCGATATCAAGATGATTTGTAGACATCAACGCATAATTTTCTAATTCTTGACCAGATGTCTCTAAATGTCTAATGAATTCTGAGACTGATTCTTCAGTGTAACCTACATCCAAATGGCAGTGGCAATCAGATAAATAGCGAAGATCCATGATTACTAAAGCAAGGAAGAAGGATATTAGAAAAGACGCTATCGAACAGGAGGCAAAGCCATTAATGTATAATAAATGTGCAATTGAATCTTCGTACACACCAATTTAAGAAGATTTTGACCTTTAATCCGGTCTCTTATGTATACTTCTACAACATAAATTTTGGTTTACTTCACAATTACGAGATCAAATTCGCTTTTCTTGTCAATCGCTGTAGTTCCACATTTTTGATCCAGAGCCTGTGCGAGAAACAACAGCAGCAGTATGGTGATAAGTCGATACGTTAGCAAGTTCTCAAGGTTAATTGTTCAGCTCATAGATCCAAGTCCATAATATAACGTATATCACTACTCAATCGATTTCAATGACCTCCCCCCAGCAACCTGCTGCAACTTATCAATATCAAACATACAATGCAACACAGTTATCTTATTTCTGATGATCTCAACTTTCTCAACTTCAATTTTTGTCGTACATTTTGGATCCCGTTGTGTGAAATTCATTTGGGTTACCTGCATTTTGTTTCTTAGCCCTGCACGCTGATTACCATTGCTTAGTTCGTTTGGATCCTTAAAGAGTAAGGTAAGGAAACCTTCAAAGATAAATTGCTAACATAATATTCATTGCGTTATATTGACTCATTTTAAAAGATATTGAACTAGTTCTCCATGACTATTATTGTGGCATCTTTGTATGTATTGTAATGTTGCAATTGAGGAGCCAGTTTCAGATTCAGTACTTGTATCTTGATCAGCTCACACGTTTTTACCAGAGTCCGAAATTGAATTGCTCCTTTAATAATGATTCATTTTATTTGCAATTGATCCATAGGATGACCGTGAAACCACTTTTAACATATCAATATGATTTGTATCATATTTTTAGTCAAACAATTATGGACAAGGTTAAATAATTGACATCTATCTGGTTTCTATTCATTATGGTTTCTATTTAATGTGGTCTCTATTGATTGTGGTATTTTATTGACTTCTTTATTCTTCCCATTTCTCGTATTTTCTCCAGCTCACTTGTAAATACTAACTTAGATTCCTTCCTTATACCGTGAAGTTTGAAGTAGGAATTCAAGAATTACCTGCTGCTTCCACCGATACAATCCAAAGAAAACCTGTTTCTGGTTCAGCCTCAGTAAATTCAATAATACCTTTGATTAAACTGAATGATTCAAGACAAGGTACTCCCCCAGCAAGCTGTACTCCTCAAGGAGCTTCTAAGATTTCAATTAACGATTCATCTTCCTTTGTGGACACTTCTAGTGGAAATACTGCTGAAGATTTCTTTTACAAGCGTCATAAACTTCGCAGAGTTGCAACTTCTACTTCTGAAAGTGCTAATAGTTCATTTCTAGATAATGGAGAAAAAGTGGGCCACCAATTGATCCAACCCAGACCAAGAATACTACCACAACTTAAGCCTTCAGTAATTGATTCTAAAAGAAGAAATGATACTGATTTAGGATTGCCATCGATGGTTATAAGTCGCTCTTCCACCAATTTATCAAGTTTGAATGCATCCAGCTCAAATTCCAGTACGAATCTACTTACATTAGGAGGATCTATTTCTTCTCAATCTGCAAGACCAGGTGGTGGTAGATCATCATTCTTGTCTAAATCAAATCAAAAATCAGGTTTCTATTTAAATCAAAATAATAGTGTTAATTCAATTACTGAAGACCCATCTGAAGAAAGCACCACGTCAAATTCCGATCGAAAATTAAAGGAGTCAGTAAAGGAAATTGATGCAGATGATTGGTCCGAATCCTTCAACAATATGGCCCACGGTAGAGATGCTTCAAGACTTGCCCCTTATGGGGGATTTTCCAACCCATATGTTGAAAGTGAACTTTTAAATGGCGAGAACATATTTGACACTGCTCCTTGGAAAATTGTATTTACAGATAAAGGAAATGTCTCGTTGACCAAAGCAGTTAGAAATTCAGTTGAAGGTGGTATTATAAAAAAGAGGAAATGGGTTGGTACTATCGCCATGCCTAGTGACTCTGTTTCTACCAACGTCCTTGAAGAAATTGGTAAAACATTAAGAAAGGATTATGATAGTGAAGCAGTGTTTCCAGATGATGAAACATTTCAAGGACATTATAAATCTTTCTGTAAACAAATATTATGGCCAACACTCCATTATCAAATTCCTGATGATCCAAAATCTAGAGCCTTTGAAGCACATTCATGGGATCATTATAAATCGTTAAACCAAATAATAGCAGATAAGGCTGTCGAGGTATATCTTAAAGAAAATGGCGACAGTAATTATGATGACCCGGAAAATCTCATCTGGGTTCATGATTATCATTTACTTCTTGTTCCTAAAATGATTCGAGAAAAGTTACCCAATGTCAAGATTGGATTTTTCTTACATGTTTCTTTCCCTTCTTCAGAAATATTCAGAGTTTTTGCAGAAAGAAAAGATTTATTAAGAGGAATGCTTGGAGCGAATTGCATTTCATTTCAAACTGATGAATATGTCAGACATTTTCTACAGACTTGTCTGAGGTTATTATTAACTGATACTAATGAGACTGGGATATCTTATGAAGGTAGATATTCTACAGTAAATACAATTCCTGTTGGAATTGATGTGCCCACTTTAAAACGTACACTCTCTACCGAAGAAGTTTTGGAATGGAGGCAAATGATTAGAGAACGTTGGGGAGGTCAAAGATTACTTGTTAGTAGAGATAAATTGGATAAATTAAGGGGAGTGAAACCGAAGCTACTTGCTTATGAAATGTTGTTGAGAGATAATCCTGAATTTGTTGACAATACTGTATTAGTTCAAATTTGCATTGGGTCTAGTGATGATTCCGATTATGAAGCAGAAATACTGCAAATTGTATCTCGAATAAACTCATTACCAGAAAACATATCAGATTCTCAACCAGTGATATTTCTTCAACAAGATATTGACTTTGAACAATATGTAGCTTTGCAATGTGAAGCTGATGTATTTATAGTATCATCAATGAGAGAAGGTTTAAATTTGACTTGTCATGAATTTATAGTTGCAACAAATGAGAAGAAGTCCCCCTTAATATTGTCCGAATTTACAGGCTCTTCACAATTATTAGAATGTGATGGTAAAGGGTCAGTAATGATAAATCCTTGGGATTTAAATAATATTGAACGTGCTTTCATAAAGCTGTTGAATATGTCAAAAGAAGAAAAATTGATTAGATGGCAAAATTGTTATGACATTGTACTTGAACATGACTCAAAAAATTGGGTATCTCATTGTTTGAGTGGTATAAATATTGCGTGGAAATATGATCAGAAGAGGTCATCCAATAATTTAAAGCAATTTACAAGTGGTGTCTTGGAAAAGTTTTACCAGAATAATGGTGATTCTAAAAGGCTTCTCTTTTTAAATTTGGAAACTCCTTCAGCAATTTCTGCCATATATGATACAAGTTCAAGTTCAGGTAAAACTCCTGCAGCAGGAAAAACGGATAGTTTCTCAGAACCTTCACGGATTTCAAATTTACTCAATGAATTATTATTGGATGATAATAATCATGTATACTTGATTTCATTTTTGAAAAAATCAGATCTTGATATATTATACAGAACAAGTCCAAATTTAGGATTAATAGCTGAAAATGGTGGTTATATCAAACTACTTGGTTTTAAGACTTGGATAACATTAATAGATGATTTGGAGAGAAATTCATGGATGCCACAAGTTAAACAATTGATTGAGTCAAAAGTTGAGAGATTACCTGGTTCTCATATTGAAGTTGAAGATTGTACGATTAGATTTCATCCTGGAAGAGCATACTTAGAAGATAAAGTTAGAAGTTTAGATGTTATGGGAGATTGTATTCAACACATCAATGAACTTTTTCAAGAACTGGAAGATATTCATGCTACATTAATAAGAAATGTGGTTATAGTTCAGCAGAATCAATTAACATTAAAGGCACTTAAATTTGTGTTGTGTTACTATAATGGAGAGGTCAAAGGGTTACAATCTAACTCTTCAATAACAGATTTCAAGGTCAAAAAAGTATCAAGCATTTCTGGAAGTATATCTAATTTAGGGTTGGAAGACTTCCTGCCACCAATGGGATCTAGTTCAGACAGTGTTAAGTCCTTATTTATTGCTGGTGGATCTACTCTTATTGATGAACCAGGTTTCGAATATGCATTAGATCTCAAGTCTCAAGGAGAGATTGAAAATGTTTTAACAGTTGCAGTGACTGGAACTGATGATAATGTTAGAACATCTGCTACTTATGGAGTTAGAGGAAAGAATGAACTTTTGGGAATATTGTCTAGAGTGAAAAGTTGAAAAGAAAACACAAAAAAAAAAAAAAAATTATTGAATAGATGGAGAACAGGAAGGTGTGTCGTCAATAGTAATATATTTCTTCTAGTGATCCATGTATTGGCAATTCATGAAATTTAATATGGATCGTATATACATTAAAATTGTTTATCTTTATAACTAAGAGCCACAAGATTATTAAGCTCATCTAATTCGTTCAACAAAGCCTTGTCTTCTTCTTCATCCATTGCAGTAAATTTATTCCAATAACTTGTAAGGAACTCATCTTCATTTATTGCCGTCAAGTCACGCTGTCTATTTACCATCCATAAGGTTTCCTTTGATCTTTTATGAGTCTCTCTATCATCTTCCATTCTTGCTAATATTTGTCTCTTCGATAAAAGAAGATTTGATTTGGTGGTTGAATCAGCAATTCTGTTCGTACTGGAAGCGAGATCAGAATTTGTTGTAGGAGTTTTGAAATCTTCAGCCACCGAACTAGGATAATTAACAGTTCCGTCAGTATTAAATATATTTGTATCATCAACTCCAGTTTCTACTCCAATTTCTGGAGCTGTTTGAGTATTTGGGGCTGTTATTGTCAGCTTTCGATTCGAAGAATCAATATTCTCACTTAACTTTAAATTAAACATCTCATCTTCTTCAACTTGAGGCTTATCAATATATTCATTATGTTTTAATAATCGCAATCTTTCATATTGACTTTGTTTCTTTTTCTTTATTAAAAGGTTCCAGGATGCAATTAAAGGATCAGAAGTTCCTGCTTCGTCATCTTCGTTAATATTTGGAAATGGTATGTTGTTTTCTATATTTTCTTCATCTTCTACTGTAAACAAATCTGATTTTGAATTGAATTTTAAGTCAAAGTCTTCATAACCAAATTTAAAAGTTTTGGATATATTCTTTAAATTACAATACACATTATACAAATTGGAGCTATTTGAACCTGGAAGTGCTTCAAGTAGTAATTTAGGTAATACCAATTTAAGAGCATTAACATAAGGGTAATCATAAGCACTCTTCAGTTGCTCTGAAACATGGAATGATTCATGAATCAACACTTCTATAAATTGGAATATCGTTGACTTTGTATTGAGATCAACCACAGGATCTTCTATAACTTCAATTATGGAATGAAATAAGTAGTCTTCAGATGCATGATTCTTTAAAGCGAAGTGAGCAGCTCTTGTAAGAGATTGAATTGATGGAGTTAGATTTCGAAGTGTTTGTGAAAACTGAGTACTGGCTTCAAATGAGTCCATGGTCAATAAATTGCTACAGAAGAATTTATTATTATATATATTGGCAATCGTTCTTCAGAATCTCAACTATTGGAAAGTAAACTTCATCATTACATCACAAACCATATTGAATAGGACTATAGAATACCAGTAGTATAGGCTATTACGTAAGCCCTTAAGTAATTGTTGCTTGGAAAAAAAAAAAAAATTCGAGAGAGATAATCCACAAAGAGAGAGCCTTGCAAAAGAGAAAGAAAAAAAAAAATTGTCAGAGAAGATACTCTTAAGAAGAAACATATTATAGACTTCATCTAATATACTAATAATGGGTAAATCAGGTAAAGGAAAAGGAGGAAGAAATAGAAGAAGAGGAAAGAATGACAATGGAGGTCAAAAAAGAGAATTAATTTATAAAGAAGATGGCCAAGAATACGCTCAAATCACCAAGATGTTAGGTAATGGTAGAATTGAAGTTGCATGTTTTGATGGAATTAAAAGAATGGGACATATTAGAGGAAAGTTAAGAAAGAAGGTTTGGATGGGACAAGGTGATATTATTTTGGTATCATTAAGAGATTTCCAAGACGAACAATGTGATGTTGTCCATAAATATAATTCAGATGAAGCCAGAACTCTTAAGAATGTTGGAGAATTGCCAGAAAGTGCTAAGATTAATGAAACTGATACCTTTGGAGCTGATGAAGATGAAGATGTTAACTTTGAATTCGGAGCAGAAGATTCAGATGAAGATGAAGAAGATAATGAGTTAGACATTGATGATATTTAGATTCAGAGCCTAGTATATGTATATTTTACCCTCAAGGCTCTAGTTTATGAGAATCGTTCTTCATTAAACTTGTTTGTAGATCTTATTTGTTTGGATTTGTTTGGATTTGGTTGGATTTGCAGGAAACTAATAGATGAATATTTCTGGCGTGTGTATGTTATTCGCATCTACAAGTCTACTATATTTGTCTACTATATTTCTTGGTACTACCGTCTGGCAAATATAATATACGTCTATTCTAACTAAAAGAATTTCTAATCGTTAGAGATTTGAAGATATAAACCCATAAAATCCCAAGAAAACATAACTGATGTTTCCTTTCCACATTTTTGTCATCTCTTGTGTAGATAACATGCTGCAAATAGCTTTCGTGTTCCTCTTATCCTTTTTTTTTTATTGTTAACATCTATCTTTTCCTTGTATCAATAAAAGGACAGCCATTACATTGTTCTATTAATACAAAATCATCCCAAGTGAGTAATAGGCATACTGATTCACCTTCTATGAGAGTCAGACTCCTCTTCGTCACTTGCCAATTCAAAACTATCAAATCTTCTCAATCCAACAGTTTCCTCATCGTATTCACTTCTATTTGCTTGCATTGATCTTCTCATTGAAGAGAACCCCCCTACTCCATTATCCAAAGGAGCCATATCTTTACCATTATGGACTCCAAACAATTCTCTACTCCTTCCTTCATTTTCCTTTCTGGAGATATTTAATAAGTAAACTCCACTAAATATAATCAAAAATCCAATTAAAAGTGAAATAATATTCACTGCAGATGCAGTATTGAATCCTCTGAACAAAATAAAAGATGCAACCAATGTACATGTTGTGAAAGTAACATAATATAAAGGATTAACAATTGAAGTATCAAATTGATCTAATGCCTTATTAAAATAATTCATTTGAGTAAGAATGCAAAGTACTACTACTCCAATGAATAAATATGTAGAAGGATGAGTGAATTGATTATTACCTCCAAGGGTTAATTTTAATGCGATTCCAAATGCTTTAATGGACATTACCGAGATTGAACCAACAAGAGAACAAATTGAAATGTAAATCATTGGATTTGTGTGACCATATTTTGGAGCAATTTTATATATCATGAATAAAGAATAAAGGGCAACAATAAAACAATAAAATAAAAATCCTGGTTTGGTAGCATATCCCAATATTTCATCAACGGTATCAATTTCTTTATCAGGAGGAGCATGAAGAACAATAATAACTGAACCCATAAGACAGATTGCACATCCCATTTTTCCTAAGGTTCCTAATTCTTCTTTTAAGAATATTGCAGCAAGAACTGCTCCAATAATTACCGATAATGCTCCTAAAGGAGTAACTAAAACTGCTGGGGCAAATGTATAAGCAGCAAAATTTGCAATTTCTCCCACTGCCATTGTTAAGATTCCTGCCCACCAAATTGGATTCTGAAGATATTCATGACCTTGAACTGCATCACTTCCATTTCTTGCAGATGCATCCATAAGTCCCTTTTTGGTGATGATAAAGGAAGTCCCAATTGCCAAGGATGAAGACATGGCAAGGGCCAACCCTATGTATTTATCGTCAACGACACTAGAAAACATTTTTCTAATTATGATGTATCAATTTGTGAATATAGACTTGACTTTAATTGAATTCGATCAAACGATTTGTCGATTACAATTTAAATTCAGAAATCGAATTAATTGAACGTGATAGACAATAAAACTTTGAGTCGCTACTGGTAATATGAGCTGTTTGATATATCTAATACTAAGAAAATAAAAAGGATAAAGAAATCACAATTGTAGATGTGTCCTCTCTCCGCTACCATAAGCTTGTAGTGATCAAATGCAACAAAACCTATGATTCGTATACACAGCTCTAATGTCTACTTGAAACAGCAGTTCCACCCTATTTTGAAGTTTACGTATTTGGTTCACGAATTTTTGGTGCTTCCACCACAAACACTTTAATGAGAACCGCGTTGAAAAAAGTCGTGCGGTTGGGAGGTTTCTGGATTTCTATTTCAGGAAATCTTCAGTCTACATCTAGGAGCCCAAAGCTAGGGCGAGGTTCAAAGTAGGAAAGTGCGCTGTTTCATTTTGATTAAAGATGTAGACATTGACACCGTTGGTTCATTTCTTGTAACGATAGTTTTAGCACTTTTAGATTTATCTTATTTCAGGTTGATCGTGGACCCTGTTGATCATTTTATCCCTTATCAACTTAAAGAATATGATCAGTTATTCTCGATCTTCAGCTAATCCATTCTGATGTTGACTAGATAGTTGCTGCTGGGATGAGTCGATATCGACTCCGCCTCCCCTGTTCTTTCACGGCAGAATGTTGCAGCAGCATATCTCAATAACAGTTTTCTTCAGTGGAACTCAGCGAAGAAGTGTCAATTCACACCAATTTTTTTTTTTTTGACACCGTTTGTGGGATTTGTATTTTGGGTGCAAATAGCTCACATATAGAAGCTATGTAGAATTCGATTTCACATTTAGAATTCTTTTAGTTATACTTGTAACCATCCATTCTAATAATCGAATATTGCTATTAAATTCTCTACTATTATTACTAGTTAAATCAAAAAAAGAAAAAATACTCAGCTAATGATTCAAGTCAAGCCAATTACTATGAATGATATCTATCATAATACTTTGAACTTAGTTCCAGAATTTAAAGTGATATCAAGTGCAATGGCATCCACCTATCGAAGCATTATGTATTCAGATTATCAAGCCATCCTGAGCTCAATCAAGTATTTAAAATCGAATCTACTGGTGTTACTTCGAAATATTTGGTTATTTTCTCACATCCTAACAATATTAGGTACTGTTTGTCACTCATACTGCTCAGTTTATGGAGGATCGAATTTTGGTTATGCAATTGCATCATATTCTTGTGTAATAACTTATACATTGGTTGTTTATCGTCATATTTTATTGTTGTCCAAGCAAACAGGAACTGAAGATACTGATGTACCTCTTGCGGTAGTCCTTAGATCAGAAAACACCCATCTACTTATTATTTCATTATTGGTTTCTTCAAGCCAGAAAAGTATCACTAAATTATTATCATTTTCTATCTATTCTTTCATGAATTTATCTGATTATATAACCAGTTACTTCAGTGAATACAAGATATTTAGAGTGATTATACCTCTACTAAACTGTCTAGAGTCTCCATTATTACTTCTTGCGGCAAATACTGATCTACTTGTTACTTTAATATTCTTTCAAGAAGCAGTATCTTCAGGAGTATATAGCAAATTAATTTTGTATGTATTTATTTGTTGTTTAAGAATGGAAAGTTCTGAGTTTAGTAGAATTGCATTTCATAATACTTTAGCCTATGGCCATTTAGGATTACTGAAACTTCTGGCTTCCTCATATATTTTGAAATATTGTGAGCAACACGAATTCTTTCAGAAAGATATTCCATCAAAGAAGCAAATGAATGAAGATAATGATATTGATAATGAAGATAGTGACTATGAAAATATCAAAAAGATGCAAACCATTCATGAGGATGAAGATACAGAAAATTTCGAATATATCTATAAGCACTTTGATTAACTTAGTTTAAACTAATTTCCTAATTGACTTGGTTATCTATAATAGTTCATATTACCTGTTGTTGTTATTGTTGTTGTTTAATCCACTATAAATATATAATTGAAAGTGTAAGTTCAAGTAGTTCCAAGTTCAAACCTTCAATTCCTCTTTCATTTCCTGTAATCTGTCCCACCCTTTAGAATCCTCCCACATTTGTTTACCCTTAGACATCAACGATCTGACAGATGACCTCGCTTTATATCGCCAATCTTTACATACCACATCTCCGGCATTGAGTCTACCTGGTAATTCTCCCAAAGATTCATACGCAGCAATTAAATCAGAGCATGCATCAACAGCATCGTTCCATGCTTCCTCTTCAGTTTCCAATTCTGGTCTATGGGACAATGCTCTAAAGGCTTTCTCGTGACAATCCAAAGCATTCCATGGCTTATGTCTCCATAACTCGACTCTTGCAACTATTCTCCAACTTCTTGCAGACGTTGTAATTATACTTGGAAGCTTGTTGCATACAAAATCAATACAACCACTTTGAAAATGGGTGAATCTTGTATCATCCTCTTCATTAGGATAATCTGTAGATATAAGAATTTCGACCAACTTCTCAACAACTGGTATATCAATGGCCTGTTCTCCTGACATATCCTTCTTAATATCGACTAATTCGCTCGATGCAATTAATACATCGTTCCATTCTTTCAATTTGGCAGCAACAATTAAATAGTTTTCATAAATCCTCCAAGATTTTTTGGCATCTTCTCCAGATCTGATAGCCTTTTTCAAAGCATTGAATGCTGGTCTAATTTTATCAGTTTTTAAAAGTGCAGAAGCTAAATTAGACCAAGCATGAGAATTAGAATCATCTAATGCAACACATCTTGTAAACGCCTCTGCTGCCAATTGATATTGCTCACTTTCTAACCCGCAACATCCATAAAAATACCAATTTTCATAATTAATTGGGTTTGATGTCAAACAGATATTCATATGCTTGATTGCAAGTCCAAGATTTTTTGTGATTCCTGAATCTCTTGGAGGATTATAATAATAATGGGAAAGAGAGCTTTGAGCCTTATAATATTTACCAATATCCCAAGACTTTTCCCATAAGTTAGGGTCTTGTGTGACATCTCCTAAGATAGAAATTGCTCTAGCATCATTTGGATTCGATTCTATTCTTGCAGTTATTAACTTAATTGCTTCTTTTTCCTCTCCTACAGCGGCATAACATAAAGCTGCTTCACATACCATGTTGAGTCTAGTATAAATCTCCACTGCCGTACGAAGGACTCCTAAACTCATATATTTCTCTGCTAATTTAGCGTCCATTTGCCATTGTGGAAGTAAGGGTAATTGGTGAATAAATCTTAACCTGGAAGCTGAAGGAGATACGGTGGTTGATTTTTCATTATCTATCATCGGTTGAGGAATTATTCTCGATTTAATTTTAATTCCCATTTCTTCAACAAGAGATGTCATTTGTAATATTCCTCTTTCAATAGTACGAGCTTTACCAGTTTCTAGCATAGACCTTTCCCATAATGCTCTTGAAAATATTGACCAATTGATTGCTTTAGAATTGGTATACAATACTCTGCTGACAAGAGCCAAAAGTTCTTCATCAACCAAGGCATTATTTGAAGGTGATGTTTGCTTGATCGCAGTAAGTCTCAAAAGAAGTTGTAAATTATCCAAATCATTTAAGCTGGGTTGATCATTTGGATCCAATTCTTTAAGTTCTTGTGGGATATTCTCAGCTTTGAAAGCTATTGGCAATAATTTTTCTTCGTCTGTGGTATTATCATCTGCTGCAAAAGAGTCGAAACTGTCAAGTTTGATTCTCTTAGAATTGGAAGTTTCGTCATCATTAATTTCAATATCTTCAAGAGATTCAAATTGTGGTTTCTCTAATAACAAGTCTGAATTTAATTCAAAACTCTCTGGATTATTACCTTCATTATCAATGTCATTGTAGAGTGAAGAATATTCACTTTTTGCAAGAATTATCAATGCAGAATTATGGTATTTTTGAAATTTTGTACGTTTTGCCTTAGCTCCAGATAATATGAAACTAAATTGAGAAAGCTTTCTAGCCTTTCCAAGAAGTGGGATAGATAAATGTTCTGTCTTACCATTAATTCCATTTCTAGCACATTCCAAATAATAAATCAACTGAATGTTTTTTTGAAGTTCAAGATTAGAATTATTGGCTGGAGCTAATGTATTAACAACCGAAGGATTAAAAAGGATTGAAGAAATTGTGGATAATATACTTGCGGGTTCAGAGAGAATTGATAAATGGACTTGAAGAACTCTTGACATCCACCATTGTATGGAAGCTAATACGGGTTCAGCAATGGTCACATTGGGTCTCTTGGCATAAAATTCAATTACAGATTCTTGGTTTAACTCCACATTCATTAATGAATTGTCCCGTGAAGCTCCAATTAACTTTTCAAAGATAATGTATGATAAGGTAATGAAAATAGGACCTTCCATAAGTTCATAAGCTTGCAGGCCCGATATGTTAAGAAGTGAAACTGCTTGATTATTCAACAAATTGGACTCCACATTAGGAAAAAAGTCATCTTGTATGATACCATCAATAGCAGGTCCTGTAAAATTTATCTGAATAAATATTTGTAACAAAGCTATTCCATAGAGATGCAAATAAAAGGCTGCAATTTCGACTGAATATTGCTCATTAAGACGCTTTGTAACAAGTTCTACATATTCCTGAAGAACATTAAGCAAGTTTTCTGAAGGAAATCTATTGAGAATATCTTTGGACTCTTCGGTGAAAAATATGTTCTTAAATTCTTCACTCTCTAGTAATTCCAAATAGTTACCTCTTAAAAGTAACTTGACTGGATTACTCAAAGACTCGGGAACATTGGTTTCCAGATAGTTCTCAAATGGAACCGAAAGAACAAGTTGAGTGAGAACATGTCGCAAATAATCAGATTCACGTTGCATAGTAATCAAGGATATAGATAATGGGGGTTGGCTAGGACGGAATGAAGTTAAAGTAAACCAAAGGTGAATGGAAAAAAAAAATTGATATTGAAGAAAATCTGAAATCGAGATGCGCATAGAACGATTTAGAACATCAACTTCTCGCAAAATCCATTAGAGATGAAGGTTGCGACTCATACAAGGGAACGAATACTGACAATATTGGAATGTTTGGTCTGTAGACGAAGTAGAAACTCATTCTACATTAAATTGAAATGTAATATTAATCTACAATTGGAGATAAATTTGTTTTCTATCTATTCATGCTATTGATATCTATGTATTGGAGTGAAACAATGATAACCGTTTCCTCGAATCTGAATGAGTACTTTCAGAACGTTTAAATTCCCCAGAACGTCTTTCACCAGCTCTTCTCGGTTTTGAAGCTTTAAGAGAGTTCCTTATGGACAATCTGTTCATTTTTGAGCCATTATCTGGATTCTCGTCATCTGAAGCCCAATCGATAACTTCTTCCTGGAAAGTTATACTAGAAGGTAATTGAGTTCCAGAGGATAATTTCTTCTTAAATCTTGGTTCGCTTAACTTTTGAGGAAGCTCTTCATCCACACTTAAATCCAAAAGAGAATCTTCTTGTTCAACAGTGTACATTGCTTTCGGATTTAACATGGGCGTGGAACAAGCTGACTCAAGACCAATTTCCAAATCAATTAAACTAACAATTCCCCCACTCACCACCTGTTTGGACTTTTGGAGAACAATATTATTAGCAGCTGTGTTTTCGCCATCTTGAATGGATACCTCACTTTGATATTGGATCTGCGAAGGTCCGCTGTATGAAAATTGGCCCAAATTGTCTTTATTTAGACCTGAACGTTCGATAATTTCGTTCTCGTTATTATGATCGTCATTATTGGCTTTATTCACCTTCGGTCTAGCAGGAAGTTTTGGAGCTCCAGATATTTGATTCAGCACTTGCGCTCTTGGTGGCTTTTGAGTGAACTCTCCCCATGGGTTACCATTATTTCTCTCAGGTAAAGGTTTCCTGACCTCTGGTGATGTACTCACATCTTCCTTCGGCAAAGAATTTTCTCTAGGTTCCAGCGTAAACGGAATGACATTTGTTTTCAAATCCGAGATTAAGTTCTCTTTCATAATCGACGATTCTGATACATTCTCGTTATTGTTTTCAAAAAGCTGAGAAGACATTGCGTCAGAACCAATGTTCGAAACTCTGAGGCCCTCTTGCTGACCAATATCTTTTCTCCCTCTGGCAGGCTCATCGTTATCTTGAGCGTGAGCCTCAGGAAATTGTGATTCAAAATCAATCAAATCTTTGTCATCAATATATTCTTCACTATATTTATCTTCAGCTTCATCTTCTTCTTCATCGTCAATGACTTCAGTACCAACTTCAGTCTCCTCTACGTTCATTTGAATCTGTTCCTTTGAAGCATTTACAATATCTGAACTCCTTGAGACATCTTCATTAGACCTTGAAGCTTGGCTCTTATCAGATCTCGAGCTTTGACGAGTATTGGACTTCGAAAGCTGATTTACTTCGCTATTCATTGAATTTGAATTAGAGATTGCTGTCCCAAATATGTCACTCACTAATTTTTCAGTATCTTCATGTATTGAAGTTCCCAGCTTTTCCCAAGCTTCTTTTCTTTCGAGTTCGGAAGTCTCAGAAGACTTCTTAAATTGTGATGAGGTCACGCTGTCAGAGGACAGCTTCTTAGTTGATGAACCGTTCTGCACCTGTGAAAGTTGTGGTTGCTCCTTGTACTGCTGCAGTTGCTGTTGAGAAGGATCCTGATAATATCTAGGTTCTTGATATTGATGGTAAGGCGATTGAAATTGTCTCTGATATTGTTGTTGTTGTTGTTGTTGTTGTTGTTGCCGTTGTTGCTGTCGTTGCTGTTGCTGTTGCTTATTCATACGACTTAGTTCGTAACGGTAAACTTGATGCAGGTAATTGTAGGCTTGCAATTGATCTTGAGTAAGGTTTTTCAATTCAGACAGACCTAAAACCAAAGGTGCTTGAAGGGGCATGGATTGGGAAGGATACCCAATTGGTTGATTTGGGTTATTCCAAGACTGGCTTTTGGTTTCCCCAACAGTAGTTGACTTGTCGTCGATTTTCAAGCTCTCCAACGACGGGTATCTTTCCTCAACATTATCTAAATCTTCCAAATCAAGACCTGTCTCACTCAATTCTAAACTGGAGCGGTTGGAACGGCCCCTTGAAGCACTTCTCGACATTGATTTCTCAGGTAAATTACCTGAGGGTGTGGGTAACCTTTGAGAAATTTGATTTTGGTACTGGGACCCTTGGCTATGTTGTGGAATTGGCTGCTGAGTTGACTGAGAAGCTTGGATCATACTAGAATGGCTTGCATTTCCTGGAATTCCATTACTAATTAGAATTTGTTGGTGCTGAGAAGCAAGAAGTTGTTGCTTTTCAAGTTGATAAGCATGAAGTGCTTTAAAATTATACGGACCAGCTTCATAAATGTCTTCAATTTGAAGGTCTTTAAATTCTAATCCCATCATCTTACTGATAAGCATTAACACTTGGATGATATTAGGTCTAAACAAAGGATTTTCCTGTAACATTATTATTATCAAATTTTTTAGGTCTCCCGAATAAGGTGGCAGTGAGGGAAATTGAAAAGAAGCATGCAAAATTGCTATTTCACCATTTACTTCAAATGGCGTTATGTAATAGCATAATTTATACAAAAAACATCCTAGAGCCCAGATGTCAGCCTTCTCATTAATAGGAAACCCTCTATACAAATCAATCATCTCTGGAGATCTATATTGTGGGGTTGTTTGATATAATATATCATGACTTATGGATTGAAGTTCTTGAGGGTTTGTTGGAGGCATAATTGGTTTAGATGTTGAACCAAAATCACATAATTTGAATCTATTATGAGCATCTATTAACACATTCTCTATTTTAATATCTCGATGAACTAATTGTAACTTATGCATTTCAAATATTCCACTAGATATGTCAAGTATTATATTTTGAATTTCAGGTTCTGAAAGTTTGGTTTTTATCTTTGCATTCATATAGTCAAGTAATGATTTATTTGGACATAACTCCATAAGTACCAATACTTGATAAGTACCATCATGTAATCTAGCAGCATGAGAATCATAATATCTTACGATGTTTCTTCCATGAGCTAATGTTTTCATAACATCTACTTCTTTCCTTAATTGATTCAATCCCGGTTTATCTGGAACAATCACTCTCTTTAAACAAGCAATATCTGAATCATACTCCGGAGGATCAATATGGACTTTATAAATATGAGCAAATCCTCCCTCAGAAAGGTACTTCAAAATAGTCACTTTATGACGACCTACCGGTAGTTGAGTTCCTTCGGGTAGTTTCGAGAAGTTTGCCATTATTGTGGATATTAAATAAAAACTTCTAAAGATCTTCAATTGCCTTTGATACCTAAACTAAAGAAGATTTTGCCCTATGAATATATCCCAAACGGGGGAGTGTTCCATATCCGAGTTGCCATTCAGACTCTCAATCTTTGTGGTATTTGGGATATATACAGGAAAGTAAGAGAAGATCGTATTCTAATTTTGGAGGCATGGAATAGTAGTGGCTATGTAAACTTAGAATTCATATATAATGTAGCACAGAAGAATGACCAGTGATTAATAGAAGATCAAGTACTTAAAATTAACAGATTAAATGGTTTTTTTTTTGTCAGTGATGTTATTATTACGAAACAGTTGTACCTAAACAAAAAGAGATAAAAAGAAAAAAAAAAAATAAAAAACATGAGCCACCAATCTATCTGAATCATTTATTAAGATTATATCTTACTTATCGTTTCAGTATTTCTCTTGTAGCAATTTTTCCATTTCACTGAAGGTAAAAGGAATAAATACTATTTCTGTACCTGCTTCATCCTTAACTATTGAACACATCTTATGTTCAATAAACTCTCCTAATATAGTCCGGAAACTTATTTCGTTAGAAGTAATGAACTCTTCAAGACACGCATTATAGAAATGTTTAAATTCAATTCCAAATTTCACTGCACCCTTGAGATTATTTCTTGTTGCAACTGAGCCAGATGTTTGCTTCATCAGAGACAATTGTTTACTTAATAAGACACGATATAAGTTTTTGGCGTTTTTGGTTAACGAACTTAAGACATATTTAGCTCCTTTATCTCCATTATATTTAGTAGATCTACCCATGGTTAAAATATCCTTGAAGGTAGCTTCTGTAGTAAAGGAATCATAAGTAGTAAGATCATGAAAAATAAAGGAAAATTCCTTTAACTTATGCAAATCCCAAAGTAATGATATGTTAAGATTATCTGACGAAGATATGAGCCAAATTTCTGGAACAGAACAAAGTTGAGATAGAAGACTTTGAGATTTTTCATCCCTAAGTCCTGGTCCATCTATACTGTGAATAACAAGGATCACTTTAGGGAATATCTTTTGCGGCAGATTTTGAGGTCGACGGGTTTCAATGAAGTTTATGAGAAACGGTACAGTTTCCATAGCATGCTTTGGAAATTTAATATTATCTTTCTTTTTCTTCTCTTGAGGAATGAAAACTGAAACTATATCTCCTAGAATTTGTTTAAATCTTGTTTCAGGGTTATACCCATTAACTATAAGGACTTCAGGACTCAGATTTATTCCTGTTTCATTATTTTCTTTCCAGCATTGATCGTACCATGTAAAAAAGTAGTTTTGTAAGAAATCTAATATAGCATTACGCTTTGATCCAGTTCCATAAAAATTTAAATTGAAGCCTTGTGATAGTTCAAAGCACCACTGATGATATAATAACCGGTGGATTTTCTGCAAAGCTAATTTTTGTTCGTATTTAAATAATTGGCCCAATTTGACATACGGTATGAGTTCAGAATATTCTAAACTTGGAGCCAATTGAGAAAGTGAATTCCCACTTGATCTATTCCTAACAGAATGTTGTTCAAAATATCCTTCCGTTCCTTCAAGAAATATTGCTCCATCATCTGTTAAACGATATTGGTTAACTTGGGATGAATCTTTTCCAGAAAGATATTTTGATATAAAGTCTTTATCTTGAATTTCTCCATTACAATTTAATTTAGGAATTGGCATAGGCACAAACTTTTTCAAGTCTAAGTTATTGTTGGAGTTTTGATCTTTATCTGGAATTCCGCTTATTATTGGAGCAGTGATATTTGTGTCTGTACTGCTTGAACCTATAGTCTGGGAAAAAATTTCAAAATCTTCTTGAGAAGCCCCAAGATTTTTTTCAGTTTTAGATTTGAATGGACTATTCTTTTCTGGACTCATATTTTCCAGAAAAAATTCTTCATCGTCCATATGAAATATACTTTTGATTTTTCCTAATACTTCGGTTGCTTTACTTGGTCTACCAACTTTTCTCTTTGGAGTATTTAGCTTGAATTCAGGTATTGGTGTTGTATGCCTTGTTAATGGTGATGATACCTGGATCTCTGATGTAGCACCTCGTGGTTGCATCTTCCTCTTTGGTTTGACGTATTCCTCATCTGAATTTTCTGAATCAACCTCATCATCATTCTCATCAACTTTATCAACATCTTTCGATATTATTTTTTCTTTTACTGGCTTATTAGGACTTATGCTTCTTTTCCTGGTGCTTCTTCTTGTTTTCTTAGGAAGATCTGTCAAATCTTCTTCAAACTCTACATCGCTTCCATATGCTCTATCACTCTGATCCGTTTCATTCCTAGACTCCTTTATGATCGCTTCTGCTAAAAGTTTATCTTGTCTATCCAAGAAATCATCGTCAACTTCCGAATCTTGTACTTCTTCGACCATCAATTTTGCATAACTTTTGGAAGTCAAGATAGCTCTCTTTTTGGCAGATTGATTCAATTCCAGAATTGGTCTTCTTCTGGGTGAAATTAAACCCGCCCTCCCATTTGGAGTCTTGATAGGAGAAGAAAGTACTATTTTAGATTCATCATTCCACACAAGCTTAATAATTCCTCTTTTGCCAGGAGATTTTACTGGAGATTCGTCATTAGTGAGAAGTCCGGATGGCAAGTCCATTAGTCCTGCTCGCCTTTTCGAAGGAGTAGTGAATATAGGTGACAAATTCTCTTGAGCATTCCTTCGTGTTGGCGAACTCATATCAGCAGATGCCAATGGTCTGAATTGCTACAAAAGGTTTCGTTTATCTAGCAGCCGTATGTCCCATCAATTATTTTTGATACTAGAGCGTCGGATACATACTGTATATAGAGTGGTGGAATATGGAACATCGCGATCTCAAAGATGGGCCTGCGATGGAATCAAAACTGGCTCGATGGTTTAAAGACAAGTTACAAGGTAGTATAGAAACTTGGTCGATAAACGGATTTGAGCAATTTTTAGTTGGTCAAGGAGTGAATATCGCTTTTTCACTGTTAATAATGTTGTCTTTCTGTCCATATTGTGCTAACATGTTGTTGATATCACAGGATGATGGAGGTTGTAATCGATTCTACTGTCCCACATGCCCTTACGAATTTAAAATCAATGGATTTCTGATGTATGACAGAAAAAAGTTATCGAGAAAAGAAGTTGATGATGTTTTGGGTGGTGATGGAGCATGGGATCTTGTAGACCAAACTGCTGCTCAGTGTCCTATAGATTCATGTGGTGGAGACAAAGCGTACTTTTTCCAATTACAAATCAGATCCGCTGATGAGCCAATGACAACCTTTTATAAATGTGTCAAATGTTCTCACCAATGGAGAGAGAATTAGGGCGTTGTTTTGGTTTGATAATAGTGGTTGAATTGAGATGTGGTGGCTCGTGTTACAGATACATTGCCGCTACAGGTCACGGTAGTGTAAATAAAATAACTAATGTACAATAGATATCGATAAAAGATTCAAAAGGAACAACATGTCCAGTAATTTAAATTCATTTCTACGTTTGAAAGAGATGAACTATAGTGATCCATGCCCAAAAGTTAGGTAAAAATTAATAATCTTGTTTGGGAAAGACTCTACCAACAGATTTGAACTCCATGCCTATCCATAATGATGGATTTTCTGTAAGTCGTTCACATACCTCGTGAACTCTTCCTATATCTTCCTGTTTACTCTCTAGTTTATACAGGTGGTTGTTATCTGGTTGCTTTTGAAACGATAAGTCATCCAAAGGGTGTGAGTCATGGAACAGGATCACAAATGAAGCTTTAAATGAATTTGTGGGGGTACAAAAAGAGCAGACACTTTGAAGTTCGTCTGTCTTGGGATGTTTTTCATAAGACGTATCAGAATACTGTCCACTACTTGATCGTTTATGCTTGCGACTCAAACTCAAGACATCACAAACCTCCTTACTTTGATATGGTACTCCAACAGAATCTTCACAGCAGTGCCGTTCTCTTACTTCTGTTCCTTGCTCTTCAACTGCTTCATCGACATCAGTGTCATTCAGATCCAAGTCATCCTCAATTTCACTGCTGGGTATTTGGAACACATCATTATCGTAATTATCACTGCTAATACTATCCTTTGTACTGTTGTACCCATCGACACCGCCAAGTTTTATTAGTCTAGTTTCTTCTCCTCTATGCAAGTCTTCTTCTGAAAAGTCCTTATCGTATATAAAGTCCTTTCCTTTATCTACTTGCAAATTTCTATACAACTTTTGAAGATTTCTGATTATATTTCTGTAAGCTCGTTCACCTCTACCAATGATAATATTTTGAAGATGAATATCTTTTCGTCTGGCAATATCCATCTGCCTATTATCCTCAGAATAATTTGGGTTACTAAATTTGGAAGTCCAGTATTGCCCTTTAAAGTTAAGTTGTATCGCATTGGATGATATCACATAATCTTTTGCAATTTCCATTTCCTTTTGGCAATCGTCAATGTTCCAACGATTTATTATTTTGACTGGTCGGCTCCTCATCCAATTTGGAGGGAGACCCCATTCTTGTAGCTTCTGGCAATCGTATATAAAATCCTTAGGCAGTGGTGGTTTGGATGTGTCACATAATTCCCCAAAAATTCTTGAAATTTGAAATCCTTGGTCCCAGGTGCCCTTTGAATGCACAGTTGGGTATACATCCTTTGGTTTAAACATGGATATGAATTTACAACATTCACTGTACGAGGAATGTCTGGAGAATAGTAATTTGATTTCCGTAGAAACAAGCTCTGTGCTTCCTTTTGAAAGAATCCAATCTCTTCCACGAAATCTGTATATCATATTCCCTTCAGCGGTGGTATGTAACAATTTTAGTTCTTGTCGTTTATCTTCGTCAGTTAAGTCTTCCAATAAAATTGGACAGAAAACTCCAGTATAATCGAGTACATTGAAGTTAATACATTGTCGTATCAGCACCTTATATTCAGTGTTTGAGTTCATATGTCCAGCACAGAACCTTGATGTGCCTTGATTATCAATTATGGTATTATAAAGACCACCCAAGACCTTGAACCTCTCTTCCAATTCGTCACTTAAGTTCAATTTACAATTCAAAGTTTGCAATATCTTGACCCAGCTTTCTTCAAATCCAAGACTCGTGTCAACAAACTGAAAGGTAATTTCTGGGTCATTTAAAGGATAACTTTTAAGTAATTGGATTGCAATGTTAATACCATCATTATTATCTGGTATCTCAATAAATGGTTCACCTCTATAACCAAATGTGGTATCCAAATAAATAATATCCAATTGCTTCAAGTTGGTTGTAAACGGGAATAAATGTAAACTATTCTTTAATGAATCAATCCACCAATTTGCTGCTCTAAGATCACCAGTATGGAGAATCGATAACAGATCAGTTTGTATAAGTATCATCACAGCACCTGGACAGTGATAGGCAGGTATTAGAACCACATTTAAAGTTTGATTTCGGACTTCGATCTCATAATTTTGATTCAATTCAAGAGCTCTCACGTATTTAATATTATGTTTGTAAGATTTATTTAGCTTCAAAAGGTCTTTAGTTACTTTAGAACAATAAATGGTTCCAGAAAATGCCTTGTTCTCCATCCCCACCAAATGGTCTACATGACAGTGAGTAAGAAAAAATACTGAAGCTCCATTGTTAAATTTATCAATACCTAGACCAGGAATATTGTGAATTAACCCATCATGCGAATATCCTGCCATAACTTTAGTAAAAGAAAAACTGTCTTTCCTGGTTGAATGAGAAGAAAGTGATCCATGATATCTGCAATATCTGAAATGCGCATAGATTCCAAATCTTGTGGAGAGAGAAAAATAATAGAGCTCTTTTTTTTAAACTGGTACAAGTACCTGGCTCAATTGAACGATAAATATTTTTGGAATTAGGAGTCATTTAATGTTTATACACATCACTTCATCTTACAATTTTGGAGAAACAAAAAAAAAATTGAAAATTATTCTTGTAAATTGGTTTTCTTCTATATAAGCACTCCGTAGTATTCTGCTCGCTTGTATTTCAATTGTAGTTGTTCCCATTGAACAATAAATCTGTCAGCTATTGGAAGAATTAATTTACCAGAAAGGCTTAACAGATTCACTCTTGCCAAGCTCTCTATGTAAATTATCTTCGTATTACAAATACCCAAGAATTTGAATCCGAATAAGATATATGCTAGTGGAATACAAGTTCCTGGACCATTGACAAGTAAAACAGAAGGATACGATGACAAAGTTCTAAGAGTGTTCAATGTATATATAAATGATAATGAAGTATTCCTTATGGACAGAATTAGTGGCTCACCAACCTTTCTAGCTCTATGAAGAGTTAAAAATTGGGACTTATAGTAGCCTTTTGCCAATTGAGACTCTTCATATTCTTTACATTTAACCAATGAAGCAGAGTCTCCAGATGATATAACCCAAGTACAAGAAAGCTCATTTAAGTCAACATTGGCTAATATTCTCATCATTTCTCCTGTATGACCCCCAGATCCAAGTAAAATCATTATATTGGAACCTTTGTTGTTCAGAGGTAGCACTTGAAGCGTTTTGGTTTGGGGATTACACGAACGAAGACTTGGAAGTATATATATAAGTCTCAAGACAAACATGAAGCATGGAAGTAAGCCAAGAGCTACTTGAATTAAAATTTTTGTTTCGCTATCCATAGTATCGTCTATCGCAAGTAATAGTAGTAGTAGTAGATAGGTATGAGTACCCTTGATACTAAAATGGACTGAAGGACTGTCAAAGCTTATAAAGATAAGAGTGAGTATTTTCCAAATGTGAAATTGATTCTGCAGAAAGATATTCGACCAGAGGGCTGCGAAATTACTCCGGTCGAATTTCTTGGAACACTCAGAGAATCAAAATTGGTTACTTATTTACGTTCATGGTGCACCGTTTAATGATATCTATAAAATAAAGTATAGCGGTTATAGCTGACCCTTGGTTGCTGTTTCGTCTTCTTCTTCTTCTTCTTCTTTTATTGTACATACTAATTGAACTTCAAATTGCCCAACTTCAAAATCATAATTCAAAATCTGCACTGGAAGTCTTGTACCCTTTAAACTTGTCAACCTTTTCAACCCTCTTTTTCACAACTTTTCCTTGGACCTTACCACGTACAGCTTCAGTTTTGCATGTTTCAAACAATTTATCCTTGTCTGCTAGTTGTTTCATAACTTTATTGACCACAAGACTCAATTTATAATGTTCCTCTTTGGTTGTTCCTAATGATCTAGGCTTTCCCCAACTCACCCTAATGGCATACTTTCTGTCTAAAATGAATATACCAGGAGTTGATTTATTCTTATTTAGACCATTTGAATCTACTGCATTTGCAAATGATTCTGCTGCCTCTCTATTGTCAAAGCTAATATAGCCTGCTTTAGCTTTGTGAACCATTGATAAAGTTTTGACCTTGCCAAATTTAGAACAGAAGTCATTGATAACATATTGGGGAATGTCATCACTTAACCCAAATAAGAAAAATGAAGTGATAGATTCATCCTTAGGTACTGGGTTAAGAGCTCCAGAAAAGGGTAATCTACTCAATATCTTTGTAATATCAATCTTCTTAATATCAATCAAATCTTTATTCCTTGATGATCCTCCGATTTGCTTAGACTTTAAAAATTTGGGACTTGCTTTATTAAGCTGCTCCGCCACTTTTGTAAGTATTTCACTTGCAAGATCTGATTGATTATCAGAAGAGTTTGTGTCTTGGATCTTGCATTGATCATCTAGCTTATCTGCCATTATAGCCTTCACCTCTTTATTTTTTGATGTGATTACTGGGGTTAACCCAGTTGTTATACCTGCCATCTTAAGAGCAGCATCTCTCACATCTAGGGGTATACCATATTTAATATCAAGCATACAGCTCTGACAACAGTTGCGCGCTCGAGCACATGTTGAGCATATAATTGTTTTAGTTTGTTTCTTTATGGTATTATTCGATTTCCACATAAAAACTGTGAAAGGTCTTGTACAAATCTTACATTCTGCCCCAAATTCATGCTTCATCATTTGAACATGGCGGTTAGTACCAAGACAATTATCGCAAATAGCGGGATATTCTTCTCCTTTCAGTGAGTCGGACATGTCCGTAACACTTGAGCTACTGTTAACTGGGTGAAAAGTTGATGGTGGCAAGAAGGAACCAGCTGTAAGTGCTTTACCATCGGATGTATATGAAATATATTTGGTGTATGCAGGATTCGATGGGGTTGATAATCTCTAGCAGAACTATACACGATACTCGTACTGATACTTGTACTGATGTTTATACTAAATGAATAGCTAAAGGAGACTACAGTTATTACATACTTGAAAAAAAGTTCTTTGAAAACAAATAAAATAGCTCAAGAGCTTTCATGGCTCTGTTTATTGAACCACTTCTGTTTGTGTATCTTGTCAAAAAAGTCAACCTTACATTATCTACAATTTCTAAGTTTCATTAGTTCATTTATTCATTTCTGCATTTTTGGTTTTTCTTTAAATTCTTTCTCGTCACTCGTCACTTCATTGTCTTCCTAGTTAGTTAATTGTTTATAAAATGGTATCAACTTTTAAGTTAAACATCTATATTCTCAGGGTTAAAAAGCTCTGATAATTTTTGTTCCACATGGTGATTCAGGTGAAGAAATTCGTTGTATTTGTATTATTTATTCATCAGCGAATATAATGTTCAATGCTTCGTTTATACATACAATTTTATATTGTTCCGAACATTTGACAACTTTGCAAAACATAAAATTTTCTGAGCTTCGTTCTTCTTATATACTCAAATTTTTCGGTTTTTGGTTACCCGGCCCTTAGGTGCACGACCTATTTAGGGTTGCTTAGATTTGCAATCATGAACGGTAGCTACTTTCATCTTCTAACTATTGTATATCGATTTCACAACTGTTCTACTTCTATTCTTTATCAATTCTTCATCTGTTTCATATATTCTACTTATTCTGTTAATTATAAAAATTACTTCTTCTCTACTGGTTTTGTCGACGTCTACTTTACCTCTCCTTCTACTTCCAGAAGTCACTCTGCTGAGCCTTCATAATTTTTCATCTATACACTATTTCAGTGAATCAGCGGCTGTGAATCAATGGCTATTAAGTATGGTAGAGGTAGGCTAAGGTCATAAAACTTCATACACTAGCACTATCCGCTTACGATGATACATGGTTAACTTGCTAAAGGATGTATCTGTAATGGTCGTACCAGAGCTTTCCAGTACGAGACTAGCGAGAGTCTGATCCACTATAGCTCCGCTAGGGCCATTTCATGGGGACTACAGTCTGGAGCTGTTCCCTACAGGAATCTCCAAACCCGAGCGCAGCGAGCCAAGCACCACGCAGTGGCTCTCCCCGAGCAGGGGCCAGCGGAGCGTCATGGGTACCCGAGAGTTCAGCGAGAGCTGTCCACAACCGCTTCGCTAGATCCATGTCATGGCGATTCAGCTTATCACGACTCTCTAATGTTGAGTTGTTGTGAAACTGAACCACTACTACTCATAGTATCTTCTTTTCATGGCTCTGTACTTTGTAAGAAAATAAAGAGACTCTAATTCTACGACGTTAGTAACCTCAAGTAATAATGAAGAGAAAACTTCACCAAATATCAATCCTGAACTTAAATTTGGCTACTAATCTACACTATTTTGCTCCTTGTATCACTTACCTTTTGTTATATATTCTCCTTTATGTAAAGCCTTCTCAAGTGCTTGTGGTGAATCTACAATTGTATTTTCAAATTGCTCTTTCAATAGTTTCCGAAATTTTTCAAAACCTCCCAGTTGTTCTGGATACTCTCTACCCATATAAAGAAGGTTTTTGTATAATTGTCTAACCTGATGGTTCATTTGATACGACAATCATATAAATACTACAATACGTAGAAACCGTCACCATTACTTGTCATCGCCTCACCAAATTCAACCCCAAGTCCGCGAACATCACTAGAAGAAAAAGAGAGTGCACCCAAGGCAATTTTAAGGCTCTCCACTTTTATTCATCAAACAAACCGAAGAACCTCCCACGCAGTTGCACATTGATTTCTTTCTAGGTTTATCAACAGCAACGCTATGGCACCTGAATTTTTAAACTCTCTTGATGTCAATCTAAATTATAAGCCTCCAGAGGTAATCGCTGCCTTTCTAGTCAACTTTGATACCAGTTTTGGTTACAAGTTTGTGTGGTCCAAAATCAAACACGAATCTACTGTGGATTTAAATGGTTTAGAATATAAATGTTTACCTTCAGGTATTCATGAATCGAATGAAGATGTTGTGTTATTCACTCATAAATTTAACTCCATCACCTATTACGGCATAAGCAAGTTTCGTCAAAATTTAAATGAATTCAATGATAATGAACAAATCGACAGAAAGAATATCAAAATGTACGCTTATGGAATATTATGTAAACCAAACAATAATAATTGGAAACCAAATGAGTTTCTTTCGAATGGTTGGGAATACTTGAATGAGTTAGATTTAACTTTGAAACAATTCATAAGTGAAAAGAATTTTCAAGATTTTCATTTATTCGAAGAATCTGTCAATTCTTTACAAAGAATGAATATCAAATCAAAAGTTGATGATCATTTGATAAACAGATTACCATCATTTTTTCATGCATTCGGTCCATTGATTTTTTGTTTATATAAGCAATCGCTACTTCGTAAGACAATCCTTTTTTTCAAGCAAAGTCATTCGAATGTATCAAATTTTGATGCTGGTTCTTTCACTTATCTATTATCACTTTTATCATTAATCCCTCAAGATATTAACATCATTTCAAAAATTGATAAAGACAACTTCTACTTAGCACCAATTTATAATATTGGATTAAATGATGTTGATAAGCACTTTACCAATTCTAAAAACTTTATTGCAACTACGAACGATTCAATATTAATGTACCAAAAGGATTTATTTGATTATGCCGTATTCTTCCCGTACCAGGAAAGTGATCAACCATTCATCATTAGCTCAAATACTTTAACTAACAACCATGGGATTAACCCTACCAGTAATGAAGCTGAAATGAAGGCTACTTTGAAAGACTATCATAAATTTAAACTTATATATAAAGAATTTTTCAATCATCATGTTAAAGGCGGGACCTTAAATACTGAAGATAGCGCCTCTATTCAGACTAGGAATTCATCATTTTCAACTAAATTTGGCTCACAATTTATAAAGTCGTTCACATCATCATTATATTCTTCAATTGATAATCTGAAGAATTTCAACGATGATTCGGAACCTTCATGGTGGCTTGAATCAGCAACTTTACCAATGTCTTGGAGAGAATACATATGGTCTGCATTTTCTTGGTTTGCCAGTGCTGGTGTGGTTAGTAATGGAGAAAATGTTGAAGATATCAGTTTGTCATACAATAATGAATCAAATAATTCTTCAAATTCGAAAAATGATGAAGACTTGAAAAAGAAGTTTCTAGAACTAATTGGAATCATTGGTAAATTTCATCAACTTACAAAGAAATGGTTCTATTTTATTAATGAGATCATTCTTGAACAATTAGAAGATTTAGGAATTGATCAAAATGACTCCACTGAAAAAATTGCTATCCAACTTACCTACCAAGACATAGTTGATATGGAGTTAGATCCATATTCAAAAGAAGACCTTAATTTTGTTAAAGAATTTACTTTGCTTTATTGGAGTTCCAATGTTGAATCGGTGGAGATTGGCTTAGGAATCTCAGGAATATGTTGTTAATCGTCCATTTATTCGATTAATGATTCGAGGGTTGATTAATATTTCCTAGTAATAGGAATTCAATTTTCTTGTATAGTAGCTATGGATATAGGCGTAATTAAGAACTGGCCAAGTAATGAAAAGCCATAGGGATGTAGGGTTGGTGACAACGAGAGCGATGAAAGAAAAAAAGACAAAGATATAGGACATAGAGTAGGTAGTTGTTTAGAGATTCGCTAAGAGAATAGCCTACAATATGCCTTAAAGAATGCCCTAGAAGACAGGGAGGAAAAATCGCATACATGGTTTAAGAGTTCAATTTCCCTTTCAACAAAGTAGCATAAACATATATAGCCCACAGGAAGCCCAATTGGAATAGATTTATCTTTCTTTGAAAGAGATCGATATGAAGGGCCACTCGTCTTGATTGACTCAAGCTGAAAATTGAAATAAAGACCTAGCGATTCTTAGACAGCGCGCGGTGGCTCACTGCAATTTAACGACAACCTGAAACAAGACCAAGAGCCAATCCAATGTTGACACATTACGAGTTTCACATGAAAATTCGAAAACATATAGCATTGAGTTAACTTTTCCACTTACTTAGTATAAACCCTTTATTACTTCACTTCATATTCTACAGCCCTAGTCGATTAGCCATTCTCTTATTTTAATGGGTCCCGTACTCAGTAATTCTTCCAAGTCTCTCATTTAATGTATCGAGCTATTAGAGAGTAACTTGGCGCGTAAATATCTACAACTGAAAGTGACTGTTTTACCCGGACACATCTTCGTGGCGACATTGAAGGTCATTGTGAATCCACAGATATACAACGCATTCAACTTATCTTTACCTTCAAGATAGTCAATTCAAGCTAAGTACACTTGGCTTCCTGAACATCTTGTGAATTGGGGCCTGCTCAAGCAGATTGTTATTGGTGAATATTTATTTGCGATAGACATAACTGGTTTTTTATAATAATTGATTGTTAGTTGATTCTCTCTGTCTATTTTTATTTAAACCAAAACTCAAGTTTTGTTTTTTTTTTTTTTGTTGTTGTTGTCGTTGTTTTTGGTGATTAAACCAAGTGTATACTTTGTTTTCTAAAAATTTATCTTTTAGAATTAATTCTTCTCTAAGCTGAGTTTCATTGTATACTTAGAACTCTGATCAATCAAACTGTTCCAATCGATAATACATATTGTCATTTTGTGACTTTTTGAATTCAGTACACTCCTTATATTATTCACTTTGAAGACTAGTTTGCATATTAATTTGAACTTCCTCAAGTGAGTTAAATATCATTAGCATATAACGGAGCTAACACTCATTCTTGTTCACTTTTACTTTTTTATTTTGAAAGTTTCTCCTTCTTGTTAAGGAGTACCCAGTTTTGAAATTTTAGTCAGATTCATTTTTACTTGCTTTTCATTCTTCTTTAATTGAAAATACTGGAGAATATCTTAACGTGAAATATCAAGTTTGATCCTCCATTCCCACTTTTCCTCACTAAAATATTTTTATCCATTGTTGTGAAGTATCCACTTATTTCAATCAAATCATTAAAATGAAGTCATCCAATTCACGTCCTAATAGACAAAATTCAACCAATGTCCATAGAAGAACAAATAACAATCGCCCAAATACGTTTTCAAGGCTGCAAAATTCTAACGAATCAGAAAAAGTAGTCAATGATAAATTAGTGCATCTAGTGGTCAAATCTGTTGGTAGGGAATGTATTGCCACTGTTGCTTCTGGAGCTCGGTATTTGGGTCTTATTCTCAGTGCAGATTTATCCTCTACTGAACCCGGTCAAGGTCCATCATCTTTATCAATTATTATTCAAAATCCTCGCTTATATTCTAAACCATTGATTGATGATAAAAGTAATATATCCCTGGATTCAATTCCAGAGAAATTGATTATTGAATCAAAGGATTTAATGGATTTGGAAGTAATTGATGTGGATATTTCCGATAAAAATGTATCAAGGACTTCATCCACTGCTGGTATCAGTGAAAATACTTCTACACCTTCCTCCAGTTCTACTGTAACTCCTCCAGTTTCTTCTGAGTCTAAATTTAAAACAGATACTGATATTTCAAGAAGATCTGCAATTAAAGAACGAGAGCTTCAAAGATGGGTACCTGATGAAGATTCTGAACTATTGAGTTTTGAGGATGACTCAGGTGGTAAATGGGATCAATTCAAAGTTAACGAAGAAAAGTTCGGTATTGAATCTACTTATGACGAACATTTATATACTACTCGAATTGATACATCCGCTCCTGATTACCAAGAAAGGTTAAGATATGCCGATAGAATTGCTAAAGAAATTGAAGGACAAGTAACAAGTGATCCTCATTTATTAGAAGAGAGAGGAATTCAAGTTGATGACAGTGGACTTGATGAGGAAGACAAGTATTCTGGAGTTGATAGGAGGGGTGATGAATTAATGGCAGCTCTAAGAAGTGCTAGTATATCGACTAAAGATAATTCATCAAATTCAGAAATAGCTGATATTAATGAAGTAAAATATGTCCCTCCGAGGCAAAGGGCAGCACAGTATCATAATGATCCTGCAATTGTGTCCAGTTCTGCCACTGGTCCTAAAAGAGGAAACCCCGTTCCAACTGCAAACGAACAAGTGGATTCTAAGACCGCTGGAAAACCTGATTCAATTCCTCCAAAACCATTACTTTCCAATCAACCAAATGAGTCATTCAGGTTGAATGCTCAAAGTGAAATAAATTCGTTGCGTGAATTTAGTGCTAACTTTAAAATTCCTCACAAATTACCTACAGATTTGTTACCAATATTGTCCAAAGATAAATTGAAACAAGATGAAATTTTGAAGAAACAACTGGAGCAGCTGTTGAAAAAGGAGCAGGAGAGGAAGAAAAAGGAGCATGAAGAGTTATCTTCTCAATCAGTTACACCAACACCTCAGAGCCAACCACCAAAGAAAAAAATGGACCCTACGAAACCCGCTTTCAAGTTAAATCCAAATGCTGTCTCTTTTACTCCATCCAGCAAACATACGCAGTTATCTCCTAACCCTCCAAATAATAGCTACAATAAATCTCCTAACAATCCATCACCAAGAATGAATCTTCAAAGACCTTATGCTAGTGGAGGTGGCTCAAATAATCCTTCGTCTGGAGGATCTAAACGACACCACGTAACTGCTGCTGATTTCTTTGGAGGTGCCGATAAAGTCCCTACTAAGAAAGGGCAAGAAAAAAAAGTGAAAGATTTCAAACTTGCGTTTAATTTGTTTTTCACGGTTAAAAATAAACATACTGATACGCTGAAGCCCGTTGAATTTGAAAGAACCTACATTACACCACCAACTTGGGACTCAACAGTTGATGTTTCATACGACAAGTTGTTTCCAGATCCCAACAGCGTCAAGCATGCAACACCTTCTATACCGAACTCTGGTTCAATGGCGTTTATGCCTACTTCTATGTTTGCTGCACCAGGTGGAACCACTGGAGGTATTGTGGCTTACCCTGGGGGCCCTGGAGGAAAATTTGTCATGTCACCACAACAGCATCAACAACAGCTTGCAGCTGCCGCGATGGCTGCTCATTTCCAGCAGCAGCAATTTCAAGCGGCAATGATGTATCAGCAGCAGCAACAGCAGCAACATTTTGCTGGTGGTATTGTTCCTGGTCAGCAGCCAGTACCTATGTATGGGCCGGGAGGTGAACCAGCCTTCCTTCCTCCTGGTGGTTATATGGCACCTCCGGCAGGATTTGGTGGTGGTAGTCCAGTGAATGGACATTCAGTTATGGGAGGTCCTCAATATCCTGGAAGTTCAAATCCTGTTAATCTTAATCTCGGGAATAACAATTCGAACCCCAATATCAAGCATTATAACAATAATAATGGAGGTGGCCCTGGTAGTAGTGGGAGAAAGTATAGCCATCATACGAACCAAAACACTCCTATAGGACCAGGGAAGAAAGGTAGAAACATGGAATGAAGATTAACGAAGTAATTGTGAAAAAGAATTAGAATGAAAAACTGAGAAGGTGAAGTAATTCGAGTACTGCTTTTTAGTATTTTATCCTTTGGATGATGAATGCAAGTATTAATTCGTGCTTGCCTATTTTTTTTTACTTTTACTGGTCGAATCATTTGACCAGTTGTATATAATTATAAATTCATTTCTGGGACGTAATTCATCTATTTTGTAGACCGGCTCTTGACTAAATCAGCTAATCTAAATTAAATGTGGTTATGTGCAGTATATTTGTTTAATAACTTTATAAATTCCGATCGAGATCTTCAGTTCAATTTATGGAACAACTTGTCTCCAGAATAAAACTAAATATATAATTGTTTTAAATTGCTTAATATGAGTGATGCTGCTTTGTCCCGAATTGCACATCTTATTAAAGTTGAAGATGATTTGGTCAAGATTCCAACATTGAGACAACAATTCTCAAAGGAGAAATCCTCTATTGATGTTAAATTGAATACAACTATTCAGCAACAAATTGATTCAATTATGTCAAACATGTATAAATTGAACAAATCAGCTACTTCTCTTAACGATATCAAGGTAAACTTGAACAAAATAGACTCTGTTTATGATGAATCGATTACTCAAATTCCAGAATATGATGTTATACGAAAGGCAACTGTGTTGAATCAATTCATAATGCAAACCAGAAATCTTTGTATGGATATACCCCATTTTAAACACTTTTTAAACGATATAAAGGCGATGATTCAATCTGAGTTGTCAATAGTAGCGGAAGATATTTCATACCCTCTAGATAATATTTTTCAAATTCATTTCAATATAACTCAAGCTCGAAATTTTCAAGATTACCTTGGTTTGCCAAATCACAAGTTTTCAGATGATATGCAATCAATAATAGCAAGATTGTTACTTCCGGTAAAAAATGTGGTTAAATTATTTGATGATTTGTTGACAGAAGTTATTATAAGTTTAACGGAAGGGGTTAAGGAAGGGAATATTCAATTGGCATATAAACTTATTAGAATAATTGAATTTGAAAATAATGAGGATATAAAAGTTGTTTTACAAGAAAAACTAGCAGTATCTGATAAAGTAGATGTTTCATCTGTTGATTATTCCAAATTTAGGAATTCCAAACGTAATTATATGAAGTTCTTTTATGATAAATTGGAGGAGAGTCTTGCTGAGACTTTTGATAAATGTATGGAACATTTTGCCGATGATAGAGTTCTTGTATTTGATAATTTAACTTGGCTCGAAGATGAGTTGGTTTTCGTATTTGAGACGTTATCTCCTCTTTTCCCGAAAAGATGGAATCTTGATGAATTTGTTCAAGGAGTTTATTATAATAAATTACATCGCTTCACTATGGATTTAATAGAAACGGATCCTTCTGCGGAAGAATTATTAAGGATTCTTTCTTATGATCTGCATTATGGTAAATTTGTGTTGTCTATCAAACCAGAGGATCCAGAAAATACAAAATCTAAAAAGGAAGTAAAATCTATTATTGGGGAAGATTTAAAGAAGATGGTTCTTGATGACTATTTGAAAGTTATTGTTAATAAAATGGAAGAGTGGAATGATAATTTAATTACACAAGAAACAGAATCTTTCATTCAAAGAGAAAAACCACCGGATGTATTTACCTATCATCAAATCTTTGAGGATGAGGACATTCATGACCAACCTATCACTCTTGAAATTGATGGTGATGTATACGTTCTACCAGATTTCAAAACTCCTTTAACTATGCTTAAAGAACAGGCTGATGTAGCAGCAGATTCTGGTTATGGTAGTATACTTGTGGGAGTAATTGAGAATTGGTCAAGATGTTACGTAAAAAGAGTTATGAATTATAAAATGTGTATTGCTGATGAATTTGAGAAATACATGTCAATTTATAATAATGACAAATACATAAATCTGACTAGCAAAAAGATGAAATTTTTCCAAAGGAAGAATAAAGATCAACCAGAAATTGATATTGAAAACATGACTCCCGAAGAATTGGAAAGCATTTGCAGACATGGATTCCTTGAATATTTAACCGCATTGGGTAATACTTTCGAGATAAATACTGATATCCTTCAGGACAAATTCTTGCCAGCTTATAAAGGAAAAGTCCATTCTAATTACCAATCTAGAATCCAGGATGCCTTTGAAGACACCGTCTCCCCTAGTACAGAACTTAATGCTCAAGTTATTAGGGCAATAATCGATATAATTACAAATGATCTTTACCCTGCATTGTCATTAGTGTTTTCAAAGGAATGGTATGATGACAAACAAAATCATCCAGATCAACCAACAATTGGCCAAAGAGTCCTTGAAACCCTTGTGGAATATATGCAAGACCTTCGAAGTTATTCTTCTTATGACATTTATCTGTGCACATTTGTTTTGTTGCTAGATTCATTCATTGCTTCATACATTAGGATCGGATATCAAAATATTTTGAATGGGAGTGCTAAAAAGATTGATCCAACAGCCGTTAAAAAGTTCAAATCGTTTAGTGAAGGGGTTGGTAGAGATGTTACCCTATTTTATGGAGGACTAGAGCCTTTGTTTACTAGGAAAGATTCTGCTTACTTATTAAATAGTTTGAGAGCTATTGAGTTTCTTGGTGATTTAGCAACTTGTGATGATCCAATGAACTTTATACCTCAAATGTGGGAAAATGAGATATTGGGATCTTTCTATTTTTGCTCTGTTGAATATATCAGAGGAATATGTCTTTGTCGAAAGGATATGGATACAGCCCAAGTGAACAGACTTATACCAATTCTTCAAGACATACAAATGGACTATCATGCAAAGGTGGAGCCTCCGGCTAATCTTACTGGAACATTAAATGATTTTTACTACAATTAGATGAAGTTAAAAGAAGAAGGAAAAAGAAAGCTTATAGAATAAGTGTTCTTTTAATTTACTTAGTCTAAATGTGAAATGCGGATGCTATTATTCGTCGTCGGATGAATACTCTCCTAGATTGGAGAGTGGGTTGCTTGAAACTTTAGTCTCAACGATATTATGCGAAGAATCAACGCTATTGTCATTTGTAGATTGTGTAACAGTTGATTCAAATGTAGATGTAGAGTCTGCTATGGGGTTGATTATGGGGACATTCAGTGTGGAGGTTGACAATCTTCTCTTTTTCCTTATCATAATCTTCGGCTGAAAACCTTGTGCTTTTAATTCTTTATGGCGGTCTTCTAAATTTCTACCTTCAGAAATAAGGTCCCCATCATTAGGATTGTTACGTTTTAAAGGAAAAGTTTCGGATCTGAACTTATCAAACGCCTTCTTTGCGGCATCTTCATCATCAATATCCTGTTTCTCATTCCGTTGTTGAATTTCTTTCCGAATTATATCTTTTGCATTGTTCATAACACTTTCAGTTCCACCACTGGTCTTAATTCTATATTGCCTAGCTTCAAGTTCTTCAAGTTCTTCATTTATCTCATTCTCTCTTTGTTGTTGTTGTAATCTTTTCTCAAGGTTCTCCATTAGATCCCCATCTCCGCCTTTAATTCCCTCGTCCTTTTGCCAAAATGGATTCTTCTTCCTTTTCTCTCGAAGATGTTGAAATTGCTTATTTTCCTGTTCCTCTTTCTCTAATCTGTCAAGTATCTGATCTTCAGTCTCAGGTAAATCATTTGGAATTTCAGCGGTCTTTCTTGCAGGCTCATGGTTCCTGACTGCCCCAGATTCCGGAATGTATCCTGCCGTTTGAGGGTTGGTCTTAAAGGTTATCTTATTATTGCACCTAGGACAGGTTATGTGAAATCGTATTATTTTGAAATTCATATAAGTTTCTTTGGTTATTTCCTTTTTTGCGTTGAACTTTCTTCTTTCCGCAATATATTCGTTACATTTTAAGCATCTCATTGAAAATGGAGCCATAAGTCGTACTTTGATGTCTTGATTCCCAACCTTTTGTCGTTTAGGAACTTTGGATGGGTCCCAATCAGGAGGATAATATTTGTTGATACCTTTCCTTTCAGACATTACTATTGTAGTTTTCTGTTTGTAAGGCGAAAAAGATAATAACTTTGTTCAGGTTGCGAAAGAGATGATGTAGTAGTTAACTCTATTGGAGCTGAAGAGATGGTTTCGCGCCTCTAGCGATCAACAAGGAGACCAGAAATGCACAGGCTAAGGGAAGGGAGGCTGAATTTAGGGATGATCTGGGGCCAGGGGAGCGCATTTTCCACTAAATTTTTACGAGTATTCGTCTAGTATCACCTCTCTCATGGCTCTCCCACTCTCCCTCATTATACTTCATTCCACCATGGAATATATACCGAAACCTGGCCGATATAATTGCGTTCAGAATTACTTCTACAGTCTTTAGTCAGGGTAATATTTATAACCTCATGTACATTTTTATTTTTTATACACAATGTTTATTATAGATGCTCCATCAATTAACCGACATTAATATTATACTACACAAAACTTTGAAAATATAATATTGATGAATTTAATCAGCGTTTCTTCTAGCAGCTCTCTTAGCAGCACGACGTTGGGTACCAAAGATCTTCTTGTCTCTGTTCTTCTTTTGTTTTCTTTGTTGTCTGGAAGCCTTTTCGACCTTTTCAGCTAAACCGTATCTAACTAATCTGTAAGATGGTTCGAATTTCTTAGCATCAGCGACGGATTGGTAGATTAAACCGAAACCAGTAGATTTACTACCACCAAATGCAGTTCTGAAACCGAAAACGGAAACAGCATCCTTTTCAGCCTTGTAGATTTCAGCTAATTTTTCACGGAGTTCATCCTTGGAGACGTTAGCTCTGTTTGGGTGTAAAACGTCAATGACAAATTGTCTTCTAGCCAATAATGGGTTGGAAATAACCTTTCTGGTTCTGATTGTAACTGCGTCACTCTAAAAAAAAATGTTAGTATTAAATGCTTTACCGGCGAGTTTGAATTCAAGATAATAATCGACTGCTCTTAGTCCAAAGTGGTTGAATTGTAAATCATTTCGTCCTTCATTTTAGAGAATCATATATATCGAAAGTAAAAAGTCTTGTGCCATTCCCTAATCTATAATGAATCAATATGTAAGACATTATTCATTCATTGGTTCATTTTAAAATTCATTTTCAAACTCAATGGAGTCAGGTTCAATACTTTGTTATTCAACAACTACTTCGTCTTGTCATGAATCAAAGGTAATCTCTCAATGATCTCGTTCTTCACTTTCAGTTTCCTAACTTTCATTTATTATCCTGGTTCAATGAATACAATATATCATTATATGATCATGTATCTACATACCATTTTGTCTAATTTCTGTAACTATGATAAAAATCTATCTATTGAAAATTCTTTAATTTCAAGGTTGTATTTGCTTCAATCGAAGGTGTGCACAGACTGAAAATTTTCACACTTACATAAGGTACGTGAGGTTCTTAGGTAATATATTACACAAACGGGCAATGGCAATGTATTCGTTCTGGGCACGATGATTTGCTCATCTGGAAACAAAAAACAGTCACAATTTGGCGTGATATAGTTCACGTGATACACATACCCCTCCCCCTGATTTTTGAAATTTATGGAGACTTTATCAGAACCTGGGGACAGCTTAACCCCGAAATCTGTTATTAAACGTTAGATTTGAGGCAATACATCTCAATTCCAACGGTCTTCACAGAAACGTAGAAACTTTGAACTTGAAAACGGTCCGCACTCCTCACGGTACAATCAAAATATTTTTCTAGTAACCTAGTCTCTACATTTATAAAAGAATAGTTAATATAATTCGTACATTTCATACTAAACATAATTTTCATACTTTTCGTTTAATTCTCGAGCAACCCATGCATCATTAAGTTGTAAACCTAACTTAATATTGTTTATTGATAGCAATTCTGACAGCCTTAACTTGAGTGTAGTTGTCTAATGATTGTTCTCCCATTTCTCTTCCGAATCCGGATTCTCCGTATCCTCCGAATGGAACATTTTGGTGGAAGTCGTTGTAAGTGTTAACCCAAATAGTACCAGATCTGATTCTGTTTGAAACATCAATGGCCTTGTTAACATCACTAGTGTGAACACCAGCAGCTAAACCGTAGTTGGAGTTGTTGGCAATCTCAACAACTTCATCGACAGTCTTGAATTTAGCAATAGTAACAACAGGTCCGAAAATTTCTTCCTTAACAATTTCCATATCAGGGGTAACATCACCGAAAATGGTTGGCTTAATAAAGTAACCTTTGTCACCATATCTTTCACCACCGGTAACTAAAGTGGCACCTTGTTCCTTACCAATTTCAATAAACTTTAAAATCTTGTTCATTTGGGCAAAAGAAGCTTGAGCACCCATGAACACGCCTTCTTCGAATGGGTTACCAATCTTAAGATTCTCAGCGGCTTTCTTGAATTCACTGATGACTTCATCGTAAATTCCTTCTTGGACGTAAATTCTAGAACCTGCGCAACAAACTTCACCAGTGTTGTAGAAGATACCAACGATTAAACTTTGAACAGCTTGGGACACATTAGCATCGTCGAAAACGATATTTGGAGATTTACCACCTAATTCTAAAGTGACTTTCTTTAAGTTAGATTCAGCAGCAGCTTTCATGATATGACGACCAGTAGCAGTGGAACCAGTGAAAGCGACCTTCTTGATCTTATTATGAGTAGCAATGGCTTCACCAGCAATCTTACCAAAACCGGAGACAACATTCACTACACCTGCAGGGATACCAGCTTCTTTGATTAAGCCAGCAGTGAATAAAGCTGATAATGGGGTTGATTCAGCAGATTTTAAAACAATAGTATTACCAGTAGCTAAGGCTGGGGCCAATTTCCAAGCAAGCATAAGAAGAGGGAAATTCCATGGAATAATTTGTCCACAAACACCAAGAGGTTCTCTTCTAGTGTAATTGAAATGAGTGTCACCAGTTTCAACAACAGTACCGTTAATCTTGTCAGCCCAACCAGCAGCGGATCTGAAACATTGAGCAGTTATTGCAACATCACCTCTGGAGCAAAGTAAAGATTTACCGTTATCTAAAGATTCAATATGAGCTAAAACTTCAGCGTTGGCATCAATTAAATCTGCCAACTTGTTTAAAGCAGCAACTCTAACTGCTGGTTCACCAGTGGACCAAGAACTTTTAAATGCCTTGTCAGCAGCTGCAACAGCAGCATCAATATCCTCTTCTCTAGCTTCATAAACGTGAGTGATTTCTTCTTCAGTAGATGGGGAAATTACTTCAAAAGTCTTCTTTTGCTTTGGAAGAACAAATTCATTGTTAATGAAAAGACCAGTTGGTTGTTCATAGGTGGCACCATTTGGTAAAGTAATATTAACTGAAAGAGGAAGGTTGGAGTACAATCTAATGAAAGGAACAGAAATTGCTTTCTTAACAATATTCTTGTTAATTCTGGTAGACAACATTTTGTAAATTATGAGTTACTGCAGAAGATAATAAGAACGAAGAAAAATATTGTGGAATTTCAACAGATGCAATTCCAGGCTACTTATAGTACAACCATACAGTATTGAGTGTGGGGTCAATTAGTAGTTTTCCCCTCAGCTACTACTCCGAAATGAGCTTAATGCCGATAATTAACTTAAGGCCGTGACAAAATTATTGGAACTCTAAACTCCAGAAGTTCCAATTAGATTTATTTTATTTTTATTTATTTTTCTAGAATTCTCTGTCTGGAACAACTGATCAACCTCGAAATTAGACTTACAAGGGGATCTGACCATTATAGTTGAGTTTTCTTCGAAAAAATCTGTAACCGCATAGCCAGATAAGGTAATATGTGGATGATTTAATTTATGTTGCAAGTGAAACAACCCACCCCCTCCAAAGTGGGTATATCAGACATCTCTTTTGTGGAACCCCGGGTTTCGGTTTTAAAGGTCTACTCCCCAACCTTTTTTTTTTTGGACCGTTTAGACATAGTTCGCCTAATCCTAACCCTCCATTCGGTTTTTGGGTATATTTGGCGGGGCCATCTTAGTTCCGAGAATTTTTTTCTTCCGGTATTTAGGAAAACAAGCCGCGATCTCTTTAGTTGATCGAAAGTCTACACACATTGTGTCGGTCAAAGTACGTATCTCGGACACTGGATCGGTAATAGCTGTTATCATTATCAATTGTAAGCATGAGGTCAAAAACTCCGAATCTAGGAGATAGGTGAGTTGAATAATTTGTCAGATTTTTTAGTCAATTTTTCTTGGTAATGTACGTGGCTTAATAATATTCGGGGACCCCAACGTCTCAAAGGTAGTGATAAATTTTCATTTTAATCTTTTCAGCTTTCTCGGCGATTCGATCAATTCTCTCTCAAAATTGTACTTACTAATAGTGATTAGTTATGGAGAGCTGCATATTAGCTGTAACCAATATATTTTTTTCTATCTTAATGAATGATACAGAAAGAGACTTAAGAACAAAAATCTAAATTAATTGGAAAAGAGTAGCAATAATTCTTACTATAACAACTTCATTATTGAACCGATAGCGGTGAATTTCCTATTTTAGTTCTTTTCTCTAGAACTTCTCCATTGGCCAGTGCTCGTCAACTTTAACACTCGCGAAGTCTCCCATCGATTCTAGAGCCAGATGAAATTGAATAGCATGCAGGAGAAAATCGGAAAATTAAAGTCTTTGAGATGATTTATATGTAACCAATATAAACTGGTTGCCATTACTACCAGTTAATGCACAGAAGCTAATGATGCTATGTCACAGACATGGATAAGAGGGCCCATTTGTGGTGTGGATAATTGCACATCTCGACTATATCGCCCGTTAGACGGACATCAGGTTTGCCAATATGGGCATGTTATGGAAGGTAATGTTGAAATCAATGATGACCAAGATGAACAGTTTGTTCAAACAAGAAGATTAAATATTCAACTTACTGGAGTAGGGGGTGATTTTCTGGCCTCTCAGCTCTCATCTTCACAAGGTCATCTGAATTTAGACACCAAGAAAAAGTTGTATGGGCTAGAAGCAAAAGAGCATTACCTTGAGTGTCTTCAAATCATCCTCAAGCAACAAATTCAAATAGTAATCGATTTATTCTTTGCTAATGATTTGAAGCCTAAGCTTAGAGCCGAGTTGGAGCCATTGGTAAAGTTATATTGGTTGCGTAATTTGAAGCAAAGTTTAATTGTGACTGGTAATGAAGGTGATGATTTAGATCTTAGGAACCCCAATATTCAACTTCCAACTCCAATTGATTTGATCGCAATCATTTATTTGGCAGCTTTGACGCTTAAATTACCATTATACGTGTACAATATTATTAGTTCCATGAAGGATAATACCATTCCATATATGAGATGCCTTCATCTTTTGCCGCGAGAAAAATTAAATAAACTACCATCGTATTATATTAGAGCTTTGGAACCCAAGAAATTACCAATTGATAATGAAATGTATGAAACTTTATACAAGATTGGTCCCAGAATTTTTTTGGTTGATAACAGAGTCATGGAATTATCGATTCATTTTTATTTCCCATTAGTATTCAAAATATTATCTAAGTTACTTTTCTTTCCTAACGCACCAGAATTGTTTCTTTTGTGGGTATCAATGATGAAGAAATTTAATATTAATTTGAAACTAGATTTGAATCGAGCAACTAAACTCAGGTCAAAGACTTCAAATTTCGTTGCGATTGGAGTAATGAATAAGTTTCCTGAACTTCAAGTTCTTAGTTCATTAATATTAACCATAAAATTGTATTTTATATTCAATCCTACAAAGGGGGTATTGATAAATCCAAATACATGGTTGAATAACATATCACAGTATCAACTTAATAGTGAATTCCCAGTTCCTAAAAATTATAATGAAGAAGATATTCTCAGTTGGTCAGATAAGAAAATCAATCGATATTGCCAATGGGTATATGAAAATTTGGTTACCAGGAAAAACAAGACATTTAGTTCAAGTATTGCTACGGATATTGACAATGATGTAAGACCACAGCAGGAACTGAAGTTGCTGAAACAAGTAGAAGAACCAGTTGAAGAATTATCGATGATGGATAAACGACTTTTCCAAATCTTTGATATAAATCAACAAGAATACTCATCATATGGTGAGAGGACACTTGACTTGGAAACCGATGCCTCTGTTCTTGATGAAATCAATTTAACAACCATATATAACAACTATAAGGCATTGGATATCGCCGTGCAAAAAAATGAAATCCATGAAGTTGAAGATTATCTTATACTTGAGTTTTCCGGAGGTTTTGGAACGACTAGACAATTAATGATTAGCTCTAATGATAATTTTGAAGGACAAGTTAAGAATTACATCAATGGTGTAAAGTAATGAGAGGATAGTTTATAGAGACTGTATTTTGAATGCAATGAGTCCAACGAGAACGTGCACTTTAATGTGTCTTCCCTATGACATCTGTAGCCTTGAATTTCAATACGTATGGTGTTGAGTACTTCATTTACTTGATGTTTGAAGTTGCAATATAAGTTCCAACTCGTTCATGGAAATTATTATTTGCTCAATTCTTCAAATTTCTTGTTCAAAATAATATTTGCGGCAATCTAAAGACTGTACAAAAAAAAACTTTCAACTTCTGTTAATTTTGGAATCAGATTCATTTAATTAGAGATTAAAGACAAATTGTTCTCATTAAGATCTCTTCTTAGGTATAAACTGGATCCAGTTTCTAATTCTACTATACTGATTTTCCACTGATACTTAAAGTCCTTGTAAGTGCAACTCGTAAAGAGCCGATCTGTCAATTTTGAGACTCTTGAATTGCAACCACATTATATACAGGTCCCAACTCACGAACTTTCAAAACAACTTGCAAGAGCAGATCTAGTACACAAGTCACAGATCTTCTACAATATACATAGTTCCTGGAGAATGGATAATGTACAATCAAACCTTGACTTGGAGAGTATAGAATTTGAAGAAGCAAGTACTGGAACGAATATGGATCTTATAAGTAATGAAGGAGAACTGGTAGAAGCGGTGCAATCTTTATATTCAGAAGGTGAAGAAGATACATCCATAACATCAAGAATAAGGCATAGAAGAAGAACTAAGCAACATACAGAATCGGCCGAAAGTACAGAACAGATAATCATAGAGAAGGGGGATGTAGTATTAAATCCAGAAAGTGGTATTGAACTTCAAAGTAAGCAAGAAATCATGATACCTTCAACAGAACATATTGAAAGCTCAACCTTTACCATCAGTAAATCTCCGTCTAAATCTTCACCAACTTCTGCAGAACAAAAGAATGGAACTAATGAGGATGAACAAACTTCGGAGATTCTTGAAACTTCCATGGAAATGGAAGGAGAAGGGACTACTAGTGAACTCGAAGAAACCAACAAAGCTGATTCACAGCTCATCCTCCCCGATTCGAATGTTATTGATAACGAAATTTCCAATAGTAATGTTCACGAAGATGGTTCCGAGTTACTGAAAGAGTCAGATTCTAGTCAAATTTCAGAGCCAGCTACAACTCAAGCAGAGGGGCTGGATTCGGTGATTGAGACTTCAATGTCATTCCCTTCTGCTGGTAAGAAGATATCTAAAAGGTACGAATACATGAAAGATCCCAAATCCATAATGACAGTGAATGAGAAAAAAAAAATTGGCACTAAAATCATCAAAAATCAATGGAGTCCGTTGTCCAATGATTCATTTCATTCAGTAGAATCTATACTATCAATGTGTATTAATCAATCAATTGAAAGATATGCTATTCCCAACACTAACAAAAAACGGAAATTGGAGTTATCGAGAAAAATGATCGATGCTCAAACTGTTCTAAGAAATGCATGGATATCGCTAGAAACCAATAATTCATTTTTATCAAGATTAATAGAAACCCCATTACCTATCCCCAATATTAATAATACCAATTCTTCTTCAATACCTGCTGGAAATGACCTGTCAATGCCATTCAATTTTGATAGGCTTCTTCGAAGGAAAAGATTTTTGGAAACATATATGCTGGCAGAATTGAAACAATTGAATGAGTTGGAACAAACATATAATAAATTAAATGTGATTTATAACCTGGATAAGAAATATTTGACCGAGCTAAAGAGAACTACTAGCAAAGAAACTGTCAAATTTCGAAAGGATATCACTGAAATCCGAGAAAACTTGAATATTTCTGACCAACCCAAAGATAAAATTAAACTAATTAATCGTAATAATTCAAAATTCAACCCCAACGAAGATCCAGATACAATTAATATCTTGAACAAAGTAAATGGTCTCATTTCTAATATCAGAGAAAATACCAAGCAATTAACACCACTTAATCAAAGATTGGAAACTCTTTACAATGAATTAGATGAATGCTAATGATGATTTAAATATTTTCAATCAACATAAATCCAATAAACAGTGACCATTTTAGAAGAATATGAAGATGAAAATTCAGAGTTGGGGTCTGTTACTGATGTAGATAATGCTCTTGAGGGAGCTTCAGAATGTTGGATATTTTCTCCAGGTTCATCAATTGTTTCCTTTCCAACATGCTCATCCTCCACCACTGATTGCTTTTCACTTTCAATGGTGTTTTCTGAAACTTGTATTGTTTTGGTTTCTTCTTGTTGAGGTAAGTCCTTGACAGTGACATTATCTATCGATTCGTTTTCAAGCTGTTGCACCTTATTACCCTCAATACCTTCAGTTAAATCTTTCTTATGCCCTTTTGAGTCTTCTATTGCCTCTTGTTGCTTGCCCTTTACGGGTTTCACCTCAAAACTAACGTATCCATCTCTTTCATTTTCCCAAATTGCTCCAAAACTGGTAGTGGCATTTAAGTTTCCTTCTCCATCATTTTCTAGATCTGTTACCTGAACAACGAATTTATGTTTGGAAGTCTTTTTTTGAACATTCTCTAAAATATGCTTTATCAACTGTTTAGTATCAGCAGGACCTTCTTTAATTAAAGTTGTTAAATCTGATGATGATACCGGTTTCTGTTGAGATTTAGATGAAGAGACAACCGATACGATAATGGACATGGGGATTAAGACAGGTACAAGTCAATTGAAGGAATTAAAGTGAAGTAGTAAATTAGCACTTATAGGAAGGCACAAGGATATTCAAATATATTCAAAAATGTTTCTTATAGAGGATATCTAAAGACAAGTAGTAGATATTAGGTTAGGAAAGATAACTTAGAACAATCTTGTAAGACACATATTATTTCGGCTTCCATACAAATTGCTAGTTCGCGTGAACAAGGCGCGCGGTACTATTTACTTGAAGTCCCTGGGAAGCCAAACACAAAAAAATTGGACCAAATAACCACAAAAACAATATCTGGAAGGAGAAGAAGAAGAAGAAGAAGCCATATTGTAATAGAGAGGCTCACAACATCCAACGCTTGAATACATTGGTGAATATGAACATATTTAGAAGAAAAGATGCCACCGCCAACTCGTCGGATAATGTATCTATTTCATCCAAATCGACTGTAGGTAGTACACCTGCAAGTACAATTTCAAACAATACTACTTCCAAAGCCAAACTTATTAAACGTCATATCCCATTTGAAAAACCCATAAATGATCCTCAGAGACCAGATTATAACTTGACCGATGAACAGGAGCAAAAATATAAAGAAGTATATAACTATTTCAAACAGTATGTTGAACAAGATATCCCAGTTAATGATCAATCAAATGCTCCCAAGCATCCCATTTCAATTGAAGAGAAAGCGTGGTTAACCAAGGAGTGCTTTTTAAGATATCTCAGAGCTAGTAAATGGAAAGTTGACGTTGCAATCCAAAGAATTAAAGAGACACTCATATGGAGAAGAACTTTTGGTGTTGTAAAAATTCCTGGCCATTCAGATGAAACCAAATTGGTTACGGCAGAGATTGTAGAACCAGAAAATGTTACTGGGAAAAATCTTATAGTTGGGTATGATAATGATAATAGACCATGTCTTTATTTAAGAAATGGGTATCAAAACACTTCTCCTTCAATTAGACAAGTTCAACATCTAGTGTTTATGCTTGAAAGAGTTATTCAATTCATGCCACCTGGTCAGGATAGTTTGGCGTTACTAATAGATTTCAAAGCTGCCCCACCTGATATGAAACTTTCTTCGAAGTTTCCTTCTCTTTCTATATCAAAACAAGTATTGCATATCTTACAAAATCACTACCCTGAAAGATTAGGTAGAGGGCTTTTCACTAATATTCCATGGATTGGTTACACATTTTTCAAAGTTGTTGGGCCATTTATCGATCCATATACAAGGCTGAAAACTATTTATGATCAACCATTTGAAAATTTTGTTCCAAGAGAGCAATTAGATAAAGAATTTAATGGGCTATTAGATTTTGAATACATTCATGATGTTTATTGGACAGAGATGAATTTAATGGCCGAGAGAAAGAAAGAGACATATATGAAAAATTTTGAAAAATTGAACTTTGAAGTCGGGTTGAGTGAATTTGATTTGAGATTACATCAAGAAGAAGGGGAGAAGGAAGAACGAGATGAAGCAGATGAAGCAGAAGATAACAAAGATGGAGAAGATGAAAAGGAAGAAGAAGAGTAGTAAGAAGAAGAGGAAGATGAAGAATAACTTAAGATAAAGGTTGAACCTGAAGCAGAATATTAATTAAACAGTATTTATACATAGAACAAATAATTAAGAAATTATTATCTTTAAATAAAAGCTTCAATGTGCCAATTTGACTGAAGTTGAGTAGTTGTAGTCTGTCCAGTAGTCCTGGTCGCGTGGAGGTGCTACCAAAAAAAAAAAGTCAATAATCAATATGTCCTTCATACAAACCATAAAAGTACTACCCTTCAAACACTAGCCGTTGTTAAAGATTCTACCACCAGCTACCTTCTAGAACTTCAAACCACTCCTCAGAAAGAAAAAAAAAAAGAGAAAAAGATGATTCACATATCTCATCAATACACTCTTACGGTAATATCTCATACTTCGTCGTTATCTCAAGACCAAATTGACTATCTTGAAAAGTTTTTCACCCAACAGTTGAACGTTGTAATATTATCCAAGAACGTGTTAAGTAGCAATTTAAGAGTAATAGATTTTAATATCAAAGTGGATGATATTGAACAAGTATCTAGATTACTTAAACAGGAATTACTTAACAACCCTAAACAATATGATATCATTCTTCAAAAAGCAGACACCAGAAGGAATAAGAAACTTTTCGTGTTCGATATGGACTCGACATTAATTTACCAGGAAGTAATTGAACTTATTGCTGAATATGCTGGAATTGAAGATAAAGTAAGCGAAATCACCGAGAGAGCAATGAATGGTGAGTTAGATTTTACTGAATCATTGAAGGAAAGAGTATTATTATTGAAAGGTATCGATTCCACTTCTATTTGGGACGAGTTAAAGGATAAAATTCAAATAACAAATGGAGCTTACGAATTATGTAAATCTCTTAAAAAGCTTGGGATTATTATGGCGGTATGTTCAGGAGGATTTATTCCGTTAGCAGAAAATGTTAAACAAAAATTGGGTTTAAACTATGCTTACGCAAATCAGTTAAGTACCACAGATGAAGGTATATTGGACGGTACTACTATTGGAACTATTGTTAATGGAGATAAAAAAGCTGAATTATTGCTTGAAATTGCTTCAAAACACGATATAGACCCTATTGATGCCGTAGCGGTTGGAGATGGAGCAAATGATTTGAATATGATGGCGGCAGGAGGATTTGGAATCGCATGGAATGCTAAACCTAAAGTGCAACAGTTGGCTCCAAGTTGTTTGAATACGAAGTCTTTATTGGATATCTTGTATATTATGGGATATAATGATCAAGAGATTGAAGAATTAACCAAATAGAAATCTAAGTAGCACTCGAGATAATAGATAATAGAATATAAATATTGGATAGAGACAACATATCCAAAACACAACCATCAACACAACCCGCACTTAGAATATATACCTGTTCTGATAAATGAGAGATATTGTAATCTACCACAAGTTAATAACTAAACCAGTTAATTAATCTAAATGTTCTCTACCACCACTCCTTTAACCACTCCCATTATCCCATTGAACAACAACACATTACTTCCTACTGGAACATCTTTTACATATATGTTGTCTTCTTCAATATACCCTTCCCTTAATAAATAATTTCTCATTACTCCACATAAGCATCCACTACTCAATAGTGGAGTTATCCATACATCATCAGATTTTCTCTTGATTGCAAAATTCGTAATAGATCCTTCCATTACTTGACCCAGATGATTTACAACCAATACCTCTTCATATCCAGGTCGTATTGAAGGGATTCCTCTTGCTCTTGCTTCCGTATAAACTTTTCGATTGGTTGTTTTAAAAGAAGTAAATGGTGATATAAAGGTAAATTCTTTGTCCACTCTAACATCCCAAACGTTAGAAATTAAGTTATGTTCATTTACTAAACCATCAAGTAAATTTTCCCTATATTCAGTTTCATACAATTCAATTTTGAATTCTCCATTCATCGACACTAACAATCTAATTTTCAATGGCTGGAAAATTTTGAAATCAGATCTCGTTATCGATTCTACAAGTTTCAGTAATAGGAACTCTTTCGGAACTTCAAATTCGAGATCTTCCAGCTCCAGCAGTTTGATCTGAAAATACTTTAAAGTGAATAATAGCCTATGGTAATGCTCATCAAATAAGAAAAAATTCTGTATATTGATATCATCTTCAAGGATTGGGGGTAATTCTGTTAGAGAAGGGTCATATCTAATAGTGGAGAGGATTTGGAAATCAACATTATCCGGGTTGTATTCGTTTTCGATATACTCAAGAAGGTACTTTGCTGTATCCTCAATAAGTAGATCATCCACCATTGATTATAAATTACCAATATCAATTGATTTTAGAGACAATTTAATAACGTTTCAGTCAAGTGTGGTGGGGTTTTGTGGTTTTACAAGTCGTAAATTCTCATACACTCAACTAATCAATTTGACGCTCCAAATTGAATGTGAAGACATATACCACGTGATTAAGATACTCAAAATTTGAATAGAATGGAGATGGAATAGATTCACAATAGATTCACTTATACTTTAGGTACAAATTACGTAGTACGTTTATCCAAATTATTATTAATATACAATCTATAATAAATATTATCAGTCTATGTCCTAATAAGGTCTGAATCTCTTTTTCTCTTTCATTAATCTCACTCGTTCTTGATCTATCTTGAATTTTTGTAGCAAATCATTCATTTCATCTTTCTTCTTTTGTCTCATTTGGAACCTATAAAAATCTTCTTTTTCTTTCTTCTTAAGCTTGTTAGTTGCCTTGGTTACTTCAACAGTAGCAGCGAGTTTCTGCTTGCCTAAGATTCCTGCTTTAGTCTTTCTATGAGAACCTACAACTAATGTAAATCCATCTTCATCGACAAGTTCAGTTTGATTCTGTAACTCATTTATAGATTGTTGTTCAGCAGCATCAAAATCTATAAGAGCTTGAGCAACAGATTTGGAAAGAATTTCATTATCTAAAATTTGCTGGTGATATTTTTGAAGAAAATAAGAAGATCCAAATTGATCTATGGGCCATTGAGTTGTGGTAGATGCAACAGAAAGTTTCTTCAACGACGAAAATGCTAACAGAAATGAAGATTTATCCACAAATAAAGCAACTCCACAATTTTTTGGAAGCTTTGCACTTTGCAGTTGTTGGTCAGTTTCTTGATTTAATTCTAAATCCGATGTGAGTGTAGTCAAATCAATCCACATATCTTCTGGATAATCAGTTAAATTACTTGAAGTAAAGGATTCAAGAGTAGCTCCAATAGCCACATCTTGAAGATATTTTTTTAATGTGAAGGTGGTGGTATTAATTGGTAAATTAAATAAGAATATTGCTCGAAGTTCAGCCGAAGAACCTTTGGTAGTATGCTTTTTAAAATATATGTAATGGGGAGATTTCGACTCTGGGAGACTCAAAGGTAACACGAGAAAGTCCTTTATTTCTGTTATCGACATGATTAATACTGCTCTGAGACACTAAGAGGGGTTTGATAAGCAAATATGAAGCTCGGTAATCTAATCAAAGCTTAAAAAACGAGTAATCAATGTGATGAAAGAAGAGAGAGAGAATGTGAATTGAGTTAAACTGAGCTGAACTGACCACAAGTGAACTAGAATGGCTCGGACTGCATATTCTCTTTAAGATTCTTTGAAATCACTTTTCGAGATGCTTTAGCATTAGGCACGACATTGAGATTGAAGTGGAAGGGTAAAGCAGATGAGTAAGGAACAGATACTCCGAAGTGTTAGAGACAGTTTCGGGAATGACGGGTTAGAGAAAAGTGTAACAAAGTGCAAATACTTCAAGTATTGTAAGATTACATAAATTTTGCATTATTAACGTCATCACTCATGAATTTTTCACCCTAATGAAGCTCTACATTTTTAACTACTGCTCTTATGGAAATCATCATCCATCCTGCATGTCGACCTTCGCTAGGGCAGAGACAGACAGACCTTGAGTCCATGAACTCCGATGCCTACTTGCAAAGTACGTGCCCATTTTCCGGGAAAAAAAACAATTAGCAGAATTTCGCTTTCAATTGCAATACCAAGCTTCTTCTAATAAACTCTTGTAGGTTAATCTTTTTATTTTCTAATATTCCTAATATCTCTGTATCTGTCTATACTTTTTTCAACGTTAGAGTTCTGCCTTGTATTTTTAAATCTTTGTGTAACTTGTCATAAAATTTTCATCTTGCGCATTCGAAGTATTCGCCAAATCATCAACCATAGTTTACACGTGAGCTACCTCTCCAATGCTTCCACTCACTTCAAATAAGTTTCAAAATTTTATTACTACGAAGAATCAAAGATTCATATTTCACATATTGGTCAAGAGGATTTATTTTTCAATATTTTTTTTATAATTTAATATATTGATAACCTTTTCCTTGACATTGTCAATTATTGTGTGTTTCCATTTAATTTAAACATGGATAGGGATACACTTCTTGAAGCACTTAAAGGTACCTTGGATGCCAATCCTCAAGTCAGAAAAGATTCAGAACAAACATTACATGTTTTTGAGAAGCAACCTGGTTTCACTGCTTATCTTCTCGATCTTATAATTGAACCGAACGTTCAATTGGGGATTCAAATATCGGCTGCTATTTTTTTTAAAAACAGAGTATCGAATTATTGGATCGCTGCCGATGATAAAACTCCAACTGATATCTTGATTCAATCATTTGAAAAATCAACAATAAAGGAAAAATTGATTCAAACTTTGATTCAAACATACAAAGCTCCTCAATTAAAGCTTCAACTTACCACTGCACTTCAAAAGATTTTAAATGCCGAAAAATGGGAAGAACTTTTAGCAGTTATCAAAACTTTATTAAGTGATCAAAGTAATATAGACCATGTTTATACTGGTTTATTGTGCCTTTATGAATATGCAAGATGTTATCGTTGGATGTCACTAGAAACCGGCTCTGGTAATCCTGTTTATGAAGATATCACCGCTGAAATATTCCCAATCTTAGAAATTTTGGTTAATAAATTAATTGAAGCTGATGATTCAAATGTCTCTGATGAGATGCTTTATTTGATAATAAAGATTTTCAAATTTGTTACATTTTCAATATTACCATCATATTTCAAAGATCAATCCAAACTTGGTAACTGGTGTCATCTTCATATCCTTATTATTAATAAACCATTACCTCTTCTGGTCATGAATGAAGATTCTATTGAAATTAGAAACTCAGACCCAAGAATTAAAACAGTTAAATGGTGTTTTGGTAATCTTCATAGATTATTAAGTCGTCATGGTGGTGGACATGCAACCAATGATAAATCAAGTGAATTTGCTAAACAATTTATGACAACTTTCGTACCGGAAATTTTAAATGTTTATTGGTCAATTGTCGAAAGATGGTCCACTAAGAAAGTTTGGTTATCAGAAAGTTCTCTCTATCATATGATTTCATTTTTGGAACAATTGATTGATACCCCAGCTTGGCCATTAATTCATGAAAAGTTGGAGGCGGTTATACGTCATGTTTTATTGCCTACTTTAAGTAGCACTCCAGAAACCATTGAATTGTACGAAGATGAACCTGATGAATATATCAGAAGATTTTTTGATATTAATAGAGAAAGTAATACATCAGATGTTGCTTCAATCAATTTCATTTTCAGACTTTCTAGCAAAAAATTCAAGTCTTCTATAAATTTATTATTGACAATAATTAATGATATTATGACTAGGAGATCTTCTCCTAATAGGAATGATTTAGCAACTGCTATGGAAGCTGAAGGAGCATTTAGAATTTTATCTACGATATCTTATAAATTAGATAAAAAATATTCACCAGTTCATGGTAAAATTGACAATGTTTTATATTCATTTGTTTATCCTGAGTTGCTGGATCAAACAAGATTAGCAACTCCATTCTTAACTGCAAGAGCTTGTGACACAGTTGCTATGTTTATTCATAAATATCGTGATCAACAAATTTTACAAGATATTTTCCAAGGAATTGTTTCATGTTTTCAAACACAAGATCAACTACCAATTCAAATTACTGCTGTTGATGCTTTAAGAACATTGGTTGAAGAAGACCTCGTTGCTGAACATATTGCAGATCAAGCTCCTCAGTTAATGGGTACATTATTAGACATGTCTAAAAAATTCGAATCTGATATTTTAACTAGTGTTATGGATGCATTTGTTTCAAAGTTTGCTAAAAACTTAGAACCATATGCTAATGAATTGGCACTGAGATTAACAGAACAGTTTCTTAAATTAGCATCAGAATTATTAGAACAACAAACTGCTTCAAATACAAATGTTGATATCGAGAAAGAATATCAAGCAGCGGGTATTTTGAATACATTATCAACTTTAATTATCGCAATGAATTCTTCTCCTAATGTTGCTTCTTCATTGGAAGTTGTTTTAAAAGATATGATTATATTTGTTTTAGATAATGCAATGGTATCATTTTTACCAGAAGTTGTCGAAATTCTGGAATCCATAGTATTTTCAACGGAAACAGTTTCTCCAATATTATGGGAAGTTTACCAACGTTGTATCAGTTCATTTGATACTTATGCATTAGAATATTTTGATACTTTCCAACCATTTTTTGAAAGCATCATAAATCATGGATTTAGTAAAGATGATGTAACCATTGAATCTCCTCATGTTCAATCTTTAATTGGAGTATGTTTTAATATTATTAAATCAGATTCTTTTGATCCGATATTTGCCAGTAGTGCATTTGAACTTATTGAAATGACTGTGCTTAGTATGAATGTAAGATTCATTCCATTTCTTCCAAGATTTTTACCAGAAATATTTGAAGTTTTCAGTCAATTAGAATCTCAAGATGCTTTTGATGGACATATGTTACATCACTTGTCGATTTTAAAAATTATTTTCGGTACTACTTATATTGACCCAACTACCACTATTCAATTTTTACAAGGGAAACAATTCACCGGTGGATTTTTCCAACTTTGGATTAAATATTCCGATAGCTTCCAAAGTGTTTATGGATGTAAACTTCAAATTCTTGCTGCACTTGCAATAATATGTGATACAGATTTTAGTTATTTTGAACAACAGCCTGATCTTTTGAAAGAACTTGCAGATCTATTGGTATCTAATTTGGAAGTATTACCGCATGCAATAAAGGCAAGACAAGAGATCTTATCAAAAGAAAATAGTTTAAGACAATTTACAACTGGAGAAGGAGGAGAAGATGAAGAAGAAGACGAAGATGAATATGGAGGAGCATATGATCCTACGGATGCTTACGACTACGATGAAGCTGAATTAGAGGCATTGAAACAAACTCCAATTGATAATGTTCATGTTTTTGAAGTGTTCACCAATAAGATCACCATTTTGCAAAATTCCAATAAATATGAAGCCATATTTGGAGATTTAGATGCTAGTCAATTAGAAATTGTTAGTAAAGTTCTTCAAATAAGTCAGCAACAGCAACAGCAACAGCAACAGCAGCAGCAGCAACAACAACAACAACAACACTAGATTCATCTAGTGGCGTACCTCACAAAAGAAAATGCAAGAAAACACTTTTATAGGAATACTTGATAGAGAGACCTTTGGGAATCATTTGTTTATTGTAGCTATTCTGTGTACTGTAGTTGCAAAAATCGCACGATTCCAGATAAGATCTCAATTTCCTAATTTGATCGAGATGGCCGCATCTATCAACTAATTATTCCTTTCGCAGCCATTTAGAAGATCCATTTTGCGTAAAACTAATGAACATGTCAAAATCGTCTATAGTTTCTTTAAATTGAATATATTGATGTTTGTGATTTGACCTAAGGCGATTAAATTAACCCAGAAACAAAATGTGAATATCATAAAAGAACATTATCTTTCTTTTAACCAGTTTTGTCAATATTCTTTATCCGAAACCTTTCTTGCTATAAATTAACAACGCTATCTATGAAAAATAACGAAATGGCTATGAATTTGCTATTTTGTAGCCACGAAAATGATGCTCACGAGAAAAACGAAACCCATTCAAGCGATAAATTTGATGGCAATTTAAATTTTTTTGATCAAGATTATATTCAAGATGATAGTATTCTTGAAAGTTTTGATTCCTTCTTATTTGCTGACGTTGAGGATGATGCAGAGTTATTAGCTCCAATCACTTCTTTTTTGAATGATTCGTTATCCTATGAAACATTTGGCTCAAACTATACTTTCGAAACCTCTCATGAATTAACAAAGCAAAGTACAAAAGCCACAGATTATAAAAACTTCGTTCCACGCCTGTTTATGGAACTTAACCTGGCAGACATGGAAGGATTCAATTTGCAAGATGTAGATACCAATGAGGCAGATCTTGGGATTTCTATTGCTCCTTCGGATGTTCTGTTTTTCGATAAAAATGCTGAGTTGAATAACTCGGTACTTGAAGGAGAATTTTTACCATCTGATGCATTTTCACAAGGTATCAATAATATCCCAGATTATCAATTTACCGAGGAAATCATTGAGAATGAAGAAAAAATGTCCCAAGCTAGTGATTATACCCCCCCAGAAGGTTCAAGTGAAGAGCTTGTTGAACCTCAGACAAATGAACCAGACACTTGGGTAATTCCAGAGGTCATAGGAGTGCATGGAACCCGAATGATTTCCACAGAAAAGAGAACTAGAAGAAATGTGCTTCCTGGGGTGAAGGAGGATAAGTCCAAAGATAGTAAATTCGTACCTTACAAAGTAACGGTTGATTATTCAAAATACGAATCCCAAGTTGTTACTCGTGAAGTGCCTTCTAATCTTGCAAATTTTGCTAGATACATTCCTAAAATACCTATTGAAGAACTTGTAGCCGACCAATTAGTCCATTTCGATGTTGAGGATGAAGAAAAAATTACCAATATTAAGAGAAGAAAGTATCTTCGTGATAATCTTGATTGCTTAATGTATTTAGAACCAGTTATTCGTTATGCAATCAACGATAAATTTGAATTAGGACCATATGAACCTCAATTTGTGAGATATCAAATTGACCCAAAATTAGGTAATCTACCATTGAATACAACAAGATGTGGGTTATGTCCTTTTTGTCCTAAAATGCATTTTTTTAATTTAAAGACATCAACCTATTCTCAACATCTCGCACTTTGGCATGGTATTTACACTGATGACTTCTTGACTCCAAATCCTTTCCATGTCGGTACGTATATGATACGTAAAAACAAGAATCTTCTGAAAAGGAGAACTATTGCCCATTATAAATGCAAAAGAGGGGTTATATGTCCTGCTTGCCTTGATATTATTCAAATAAATTGTTCAATTTCCACTTTAGACAAACCATTAGGTGGATATTTAAGACATTTCAGAGAACATCACAGACAATCTGCTGAATCAGATGATGAGAAAGACAAGAAACATGATAAGAACAAGAAAGGTAAGAAAGATCTGAAGGTGAAGAAACCGAAGAAACAGAAGAAGAATAAAAAGAAAAATTTAGGGTATTTTGATTTTTTCGCTGCTAAAAAAATGTTATAGCTTCTGATCAATTATGCAGCACAATAGCATTTCTTTCTATGTCTTCCATGATTGAAGTGCTTTCTAATTTCCTCCAAAAAAAACATAAAAACATAAAATCCTAAAAAACATAAAAACATGAAAAATCCAAAAAAAACTTGAAAAATCTGAAAATCCAAAAAAAATTATAAAATCCTAAAAAATCCAAAAAATATTATAAAATTATATAAATCCAAAAAATGTTATCTTAAACCCAACCTGTAGACCCCATGAACTTTCTTTAATTAAGAGCCTCTTCTATTTTCATACATTATCTTTGATTGTAGCTGAGCTACTTGCTCTCAGCTCAGCTTCAGTTTATTGCAACCAAAAAGTGGTTCCTCAGTAGTACATCTATATGCACTCTATTATCAGATAATATTGATCTCCTAGGAATGCTCAAAATTGTTGCCTTCCAATCTTGATTTTTTTTCTCTAGCAGTTCAATTTCGTAACATTTATAAAGATATTCAATTGTAACCAACAATGTTCTCGGGATTTGGCTCAGGTGTATTTGGGGGAGGATCGTTTGGTAATCCAGTTTCTTCTAACTTTGAAGACTACTTCCGTTGTTACCCCACTGCTATGATGCCAGATAATATAAGGAAAGATGATGCAAATTATGGAGGCAAGATCTTTTTACCTTCTTCTGCGCTTAATAAACTTACCATGCTTCACATAAGGTACCCAATGCTATTTGAACTAACTAACGAATATAACTCCAAAGTTACTCATAGTGGAGTTCTTGAATTTGTTGCCGAAGAAGGTAGGGCTTACCTTCCACAATGGATGATGAATACATTAGAACTATCGGTTGGACTGTTAATAAAAATTGCATCTTGTGATATCCCTTTAGGTACATTTGTTAAAATAGAACCTCAATCGGTTGATTTTTTGGACATATCTGACCCTAAAGCAGTGTTGGAAAACGTTTTAAGAAAGTTTTCTACTTTAACTGTTAACGATATTATAGAAGTCAACTATAATGATTCTATATACGGTATCAAAGTTTTAGAGGTTAAACCAGAGACTAAAAATAAGGGAATTTGTGTTGTTGAAACAGATTTGGAAACAGATTTTGCTCCTCCAGTTGGATATGTTGAACCAGAATATAAACCGAAAGTAATTGAACCCACTAATTCGTCATCTATAACTCCATCAAGTGTTAATAGAGGGGCAGGAGCAGGTACTATGGCCCAATCGTTGGGATATGCAAATATAGTAGCTGAATCAAATCTTACCTCAAGTTTCAAAGGTACTGGGAATAAGTTGAGTAATAAAAAGATTGAAGAGGCACCAAAGATTAATTATAAAATTGATGATTTAGATCCTGATGCTCCTTCAGTTCCATTAAATTTACCAGAGAATCAGCTTTTCTTTGGGTTTCCAGTGATATTACCAACCGCTGAAGAAGTGGAAGAAGATGAAAAGAACAATAAGGATACTAAGAATGTATTTACTGGCGCAGGTCAATCACTCAGGCAAAGTAAGAAGAGAAAGGATAAGAACATAATCCACACTCCTCTAAAGAACCATTCAAGAAGTCCAGATGACTACATTGAGATCGATTAGAGAGTTTGAGAGTAATGGCAAGTGGTTGTAGTATTGGAAATGATAACATTGAGTATTTGTTGTTGTTGTTGTTGTTGTTGTTGTTCTGAATACACCATATCAGCAAGATAACTTCGTCAAGATATGAAATTGTCTCTTTACGCGTTTATGACTTGCTCTATACCAGATACTCCAGTGTTTACGACTGTTATGCACCAGTTCTTTCCTTCATTTTATACATCATTAACATATTAATTTATAATTTTTTTTGTTATAAATATACCTTGTAGATCTATATATCGGTTGTTGAAGGAATAAACACATCATTCCCTTGTTCTAAGGCTCTCTTGGTGTGATAAACAATGTCAGTGGATTCCCATGGATAAGCAATCCAAGTATCAGGAACAGTTCTAGCAGCAAAATAATTTCCAGTTTTCATGATTTCATCAGGAAGATCAGCACGTTTTGGCTTTTGCTTATCGTGCAATACGAACACTCCAAATTTAGTTGAATTTGGATCAGCATTTTTAGCTTTAGCTTGTTCTGCTACATCCTTTTTAAGTTCTGAAACCGCATAATGAAGGGTGGTTCTAGTGTCATCTACCTCATCGATGATTAAAATATTTTTACCAACTAAATCAATATGGGATTGTTCATAGTCAATCCATTGAGTTCTAACCACTTTAGTACCAGTTTCTTCGACTTGGGAACCTACAGTGTCAATATCCTCATAAAGAGAAAGAATGATAGCCATAATACGAACATTTGGATGACCTGGTTCTTTAAGAAATGTACGTAACATCCTAGCAGGAATGAAACCACCTCCACCAATTGCAATGATCAAATCAGGTTTGAATGCCTTAATTTTATCAGCCACTTCTTGACAAAGTTGGTGGATATTATTGTACGAAATGTACATTTTAGTAGCCTCAACATCAGCAGAGTCCATTTTGAATCTTTTATGAGAAAGGAGGAGGGATATTTCTTCTTAGCAAAATTAGAAGGCTGTACTCTAAAAGAATAAAAGAGAAAGAAAGAAAAAAAAAAAAAATTGTTAGCGATGAATTCAAATAATCAGTGGAACAAAATTGGCCAGTGAGCCCAAAAATCACAGTAGATAAGTATAGGCAATGAAAAGAAATTAGACTCCTTCAGTTGCAACTGTCAATTAGAATTAATGTAAGAATATTTATTGGGACAAACCAAATGATTTTAGAATTTGATTTTTTAGAATCAAGGGGGAACTAGATATATTTATAGCTTGTGATCTGTTAAGCTGCTCCATAGAGAGTTCCTATTAGATAGGAAGGCTACCCTCAAAGGTGCGAATCCATTTATGGAAGAAAAATAAAATTTCAGCGATTGAAGACTTGAGAGCTTTTAGATACTGAGAATGTTGAATATAGAAATCAGTATAGAAGCCAATGGTTAGTTAACTATCCATTTAATTCATAAGAGATACTGGCTATCACCTTATTAATGTGCTGTCTATATAAATGTCTTACATCAATTGAATATCTACTTTCTTTACATCTCAACACATTCGGCGAAGATTGGTATTTCTACATAGACATCGCAGATATTTTGTGTTTCCTCTCCGAAATTCAAAAATGAAGTGAAGGGCTTGATGTCCGCTGTATTCCGCGCTGATTGCTACTGATAACATGGACGGTAATAAGAGATCAACAAAAAGAATATTGCACCACAGGTCAACTGAAATAAAAGTCAGTTTTCGTTTGGATAGCTCATATATCTCAAAAGAGAGAACAAGAGGGCCCCATCGAAGAAGTTTATGAGAGTCATACGCAAGAAAAGGCATCTTAATTTTCAAAAAAAATTACCAAAGAAGTGTAAAAATATAGAACTTTAAACGTTTTTTATACCAACTCTAGCCTTCGCCATCTTAACAACCTCAATTGCGAATTCCTACCGTTTGCAAATAAATATGGACCATGTTTACTCGTTCTCATGGTATACTTTCTTTGCAAGATATCTCGACAAATTGACCTTAACGTTTTCGCTTCATCCTCTCTCACGCTCTCTCCCTCTCTCACATTCGCTCCCTCTCTTACGCTCTCTCGTGCTCACTGTCATTCTCACACTGTTCTCACTCTCTCGCTCATTCCTACATAATATGCACAACCTGTATTTATATACACACCAACTTACTGAATCCAGAAATATAATATTGACGTTGAGTTTCGTGTTCATTCGAATCACATATTCATCAAGGCTATATTTTTAGTTTCATGAGGTAAAACATATATCGTTTTTTTTTTCATCTTTTTTGGTTATATAAACTTGAAAATGAAATTATTCATCTTATACCTAATAGCAATTGCTTCAGCTGCTATATTGGGGATTGATTTTGGTCAACAGTATACCAAAGCAGTCTTGCTTGCTCCAGGAATTCTGTTTGAAATTGTCTTAACTGATGAAGGTAAACGTAAAGATCTTTCGGGACTTTCTATCCGTAAACACCCTAATTCTGAAAATGAACTTGAAAGAGTGTATGGATCTGCAACTGGTTCTCTTTGTACAAGATTTCCACAATCTTGTGTGTTGGATTTGAAACCTTTACTTGGAAAATCCATTGATGATCCATCTGCTAAAGAGTATATTCAACTGCATTTTGTTAATTTGATTGGTGACGAAAGTAGATCGAACGCAATTAAAATTGACAGTGGAATTGAAAATGAAACTTTTACTGTTGAAGAAATTGTTGGAATGATTTTGAATGATATTAAAATAAGAGCTCTTGCTGACCTTGAAGATAATCCTTCTGCAAAGCCAATCGTTGAAGATATTGCAATTTCAGTGTCCCCATTTGCTTCTCAAGAGACTAGACAATCTTACTTAGATTCTTTGTATCTTGCAAATTTTTCAAATATTCTTGGTCTCATAGATGAAGGAACTGCTGTTGCTCTCAATTATGTTTCAAGTAAGAAATTTTCAGATGAAGAGTCCAACAACAAAAAGGAATATCATCTCGTTTATGATGCCGGAGCAGGTTCAACAACCGCTACTTTATTCTCTTATACTCCATTTTCCAATGGTTCTATAATTTTAGAATTAGAAAATATTGGTTATGATGAAACTTTTGGTGGTCAACTTCTTACTAGATCTATTTTCACAATAATTTATGAAAAGTTCTTACAAGCTTTTGACTTACCAGATTCTGTTGAAATTCCAAATAAAGTAACTGCCAGAATTTTAGAGGCTGCAGAAAAGGCAAAAATTGTTTTATCAGTCAATAATGAATACCAAGTATCCCTTGAATCCATTTTTGATGAAAAGGATTTTAAAACTACCGTTACTAAGAATGAATTTGAAGAAATTAATTCTGACCTTTTAGTTAGAGCTACCCAACCAATATTGGATGCTTTGAAAGGAGTAATTGAAATTAAGGATCTTAGCTCAGTAATCTTAACTGGGGGATCAATTAGAGTTCCATTTGTTCAAAAGCATTTAATAACACTATTAGGTGATGATAAAATTTCTAAAAATGTTAATGCTGATGAAAGTTGCGCATTAGGAATAACTGCTAGAGGTTATAAATTGAAGACTCAATTTGAAAGATCAAAAGATATTAAAGTAATAGATAAATCATTCCACAATTTTGAAATTTCAGTTAATAATTTTGATGAAACAAAAGTGATTTTTGAAAAGGGATCTCCAATTGGGAACGTAACCAAATTGAATTTGTCTAAATTTGCAGAGATTAAAGATGAGGTTAATATTGGCATATTTGAAGATGGTAAATTAATTAAATCTTATTCTGTGGATTCGTTACTAAAGAAAGGAGAAAAATTGAAATGTAAGAAAAATGAAATCAAAGAAATATTCGGAACTTTTACCTTAGATAACAATAAGATATTTGATTTAAGTAACTTACAAATCTCTTGCGTTCAAGAACCAAAGAAGAGAGGATTTTTCAAAAACCTTTTAGGAAACGATGATAAACGTGTGGAAAATGATCCAGAACAAGAAGAACAAGAAGGAGAAGAAGAAGAAGAAGAAGAAGAGGAAGTAGAATCTGATAATCTCACAGAGGATGGTGAATCGAAAATCATTGATGACGAATCTACCAACTCGTCTAACTCTTCTAATTCTACAAAGAAAGCTCCAAAAGTGAAAAAATCGATATTTGTATCTAAACCTATAGCAATCTCGATTCCTAGACCGTCCTACCCTCATGTTAAACCTATGTCTCATACTACTAAATCCAGACTCTTTAAGAGATTAGCTTTATTAAACTCATTGGATGAAGATCGCTTACTATTAGATCAGATCAAGAATGTTTTAGAAGGTCAGTGTTACGAATTGCGTGCATTTATTGAAGATAATGAACATATCTTTGAGGCAGAAAACTTAGATACATCATCATATTCTGCTTTTGTTAGCGAAGTAATTGAATGGTTTGAGTTTGAAAGTGATGGTGCAGTCATCGAAGACTTCCGTTCCAAAATCAAGGAAATCAATTCTAAAAAGAAGGAATTAGACAGAGTGGTTGACATGTCAAAAGCTGATTTATCCTTACCAGGGTTATCAAAATTATATGAGGATGGTACAAAGATTGTTATGTCAATACAATCCCGTTTAGTTGAATACGGTAGTCAAATCAACGAACTTAGAAAGAAGTTTGAAGATCAAGGATTTGATTTTGATAAAGAAAATGACCGTATCAAGCGCCAACTTATGTCAAAAACTGGAGGCAACGATACTATGTTAAGCTTGGATCAACATCTTGGGCAATATAAGGAGCATTTAACTACGCTTGGTCAAGTGATAGAAAGAGAGACAGAGTTCTCTAAGTATAGCAAGGAAGAACTTTTTAGCCTTTATGAAGAAATCTCCAATAAAATTGTTGAGATGTTAGCTGATATCTATCTTGTTGAAACATCTCATCGAGATAGACTTAAAACAATTGAAGCGAAATTAGTGAAATTAGAAGAACGCAAGTTGCAGAAAGAATTCAGAGATAAATTGAAACTGAAGCAACAGCAAAAGAAATCAAATATAGGAGAAGAACAAGAAGAAGATAATGAAGAAGGTGGTATAATTGAAGAGGAGGAAGAGGAGTTAGGCGAAGATGAAAACCAAAAAATCCTGGTAGAAGAAGAAACTAAACCTTCATCCAGTACTTTAATAGATGATGCATCAGAAACTGATGTTCTTCACGATGAGTTATGAAATTATTGCTCATAAGATATATAGAAATATACACAAAAGTAATATCAGAACTATAATTTAAAGGAAAAGAATAATATGTAAGATCATACTATGCATTTGAATAGCTTCAAGAAAGTTAAAAATTACCTTAAAAAGAATTGAACAACTGTAGTTGTAGTTGGAGCTCTTCCAATTAGAGTCTTGACTTCTCTCTGATGTCGCAGAATTTCTACGAAAACCGAAAACCTCACGACGTGTAGAAACCAAAGCAAATCAAATTATATGGAAAACCATCAAAGCTTGCATTATTAAAGAAAGAACAAAATCATCAGAATACAATAGAAAGATGGATTATCGAGACAGTATGTTATTTATGACTAAGAAATTTAGGGTGACTGAAAATACTAACCTTTTAGGTCCTAGAGAATATTCAGATAGAAGAATTCAATCGAGAAGGCAGGGCTCTGGAAGAGATGAAGATAGAGGTAGATATGATGAATATACACCCAATGGTGCAAATTCCAAACAGCGAGATGAAAATAATTACAATGACAGGGAGTCTAACAATGTCCTGAACAAATATCGACCAAGAAATCAGAATTATAGAAATGATGAATATAGAGATAGAGCTCGAGAAAGATATCGGGATGCAGATCCTCGAGATTTGCGAGATTCTAGAGACCTCAGAGATTCTAGAGATACAAGAGAATCCAGAGACTCCAGAGTTCACAGAGATACAAGGGATCCAAGAGAAAGAATATATCCGAGGGCACCTCAACTGAGTTCTGGAAGCAGCTATCCAAATCCTAGATACGACTCTTATAGAAGGAATCCTGAAAGTTATCAACAGAGAAGTCGAGAAGGAACTCCGCAATTATCTGAAGAAATTAATCGGATACCGAAGGAAGAATTAATATTGAAGTATGAAAAAAAGCTTTCCCATATGGAAAAGGTTCCTACTATTGATGAAGTTTCAATAATTGATTCTCAATGGGGCGTGAAGCCTAAAGGATTTGAAAATGTAACCGTGCAAAGAGCAAAATTGTCTGGATTATTTCCTCTTCCAGGATCACCTCGGCCGGTCGATTTTACCAAGCTTGAAGATCAAATCAATAATAGTTCTATGCTTAATGATTCATATCGAATCGATCCTTTGGATTCCAGGAATTCTAAGATCTTAATTATAAATGGCATTGATCTTGAAAGAGCAGACTATTTGAAAGTTGCCAATTATTTTAACAAATTTTTGGCCAAGATAGATATCTCTCAAACAACATTGAGTAATATTGAATCGAAAAGGAAAACTAAAGATAATAAAAGCTTGATAATACAATTTACAAATAACACATGTGCTACTATAGCGTTGGCATTAAACAATTCAAGGATTGATTATGATGTTATCAAATATCTGGCTGATGATGAAGAGCCACAAGAAATGATTTCCGATAATAATTTGGCTGATATTAATAGCCTGAATGAAGGATTTGCATTATTGAAAATTTCAAGACCAGGAGAATATGTTACACAATGTTTACCACCTTACAAAGAAATTCAACAGGATAGCATTGAAGAAGAAGTCATTGACAATCCAAGAAAAATCACTTTATTAGTAAATGAAGATAAAACTGAAACACAACTAATAGAAATCTTAAAATTAAAAGGTCATATTAAAGGTTTTCAATTATTAAGAGAAATTGGTACAAAGAAATCAATTGGTATTGCATTTATCGAATATTTTTTCAATCCTTCACAATATAAAAATACCATAAAAGTTATTCCAGCGATTCAGAGGGTCATTGAAGAACTTAAAAATGAGCAACCTGAATTTATTCAAGAAGCATTTTTCTCATGTGTAATACCTGGAAAAACCGGTATTGAAGATTGTCCAATGGATTTTAGTTCTCTTAAATCATTAGCAAAGGGTGAATATGTGACCAATCATCCGAAACTGAGTGTTATTGAATTAATAAATATGGTGACACCTAAAGATTTAATGGATGATATTAATTTCAAGTTTATTCAGCTGGACATTCTTCAAGAATGTAATAATTTTGGGCAAGTTATTAGTATTAAAATCCCAAGACCTGCAAATGATTTCACTCCTGGGATCAGTCAGTTTTCTCAACCAGGTTTAGGTAAAGTATTTGTTGAATTTCTGGATGAACAACAAGCTTTAGATGCTATAATGGGATTAGCAGGAAGATTATATAATGATAGAACAGTATTATGTGCATTTCATAATCAAATTGATTTTAAAAATGGACTCTTATGATACATCAATGATCGGAAAACTTTTAAAACGTTCATGACTTAAATTCAGATAAAAACAATTTCAATTCATTAGGTACGTTTTCATCGTAACCATGCCTTAATATTAATGAATATAATTGTTTTGGTAATTCAGGAATAAAACTTAAACTTAATTTAATGATTTCATTTTCTTCTAAGTTTGGAAAATTTCTTAATATTTTCATTGGTTGTGTAGACTTTAAAAGTATTGATCGATTTATAATAAGTTGAGCAACAATAAACAAAATATTCATATGAGTTCCATAAGCAAATAAAAAATCCCAAAGCTTTAAAACTGATTGTAGAGGTGGAGTACAAGCACATAAAGTTAACACTGAGGGGAAGGCATAAATTTCAGCTTTCAAGAATTTAGAATCAAGATATTGACTTAATACTGGATCTATCAAGCTAAGAGTCACATCAACAAGACTTAAACCAACATGAACTCCATCCAAGTTGGGAGTAATATATAACGGAATTTGTTTTGTAACTAAATGATGCAAAATTGCATATGATTGAGGTTCACTCTTATTACAAGTATAAGCAATTGGTGCAAGTAAGACATTCATTCCTTGTACATAGCCAACTTTATTCCCAGAAGTAAGTGCTATCAATGAAAGAATACGAACTAAACTGTCTTCAGTAATTTTCAGATGAAAATCAGCATCATTCCTAAGAGTACGAAAGGTATCATTTTTGATCTTATCATATATTTGTTGTGATAATGAATCAGGCACTGTTTGTAATAATTGACAATACAATTTAGTCGACAAAGGTGCCACTCTGCATAATATTGACCATATAAAGCTTCTATAAGGGCAATGATCATATCCAGGGGGTATCTTCAATCCTTCAATCAAGATCATGTATCTGAGTTGAGATAATCCATTCTCTAAGAATAGTTGTTGCGATCCTATGAATTGTTCTATGGAGTCCTTCTTACGACCATGTCGTTTATTATTCTGGGAATGGGTAAGCACTGACTGACTCATCGGTAAATTAACTTAGAATTATCTAACTAAGTGTATGGGATGTTGTTAAACAAAATGATAACAACGAATGGAAATGGAAATACTTATCGAATTCGTTCCACAACGTAAACATTTGATCTCTACGTTCCGAGCACAGGTCAAATTGAGCTTGACACAAACTTCTTCTGATTTGAACATTTTCGTTAATTCTCAAGTTTGTTATCAAGATTCTTCTTCAAAACAGATCCTTGGTACTGAATAAATGAAGTTATAATGTTTGGTTTAGGCAAATTATTATATGTAATCATACTCACCGTTAATGGATTGGCAGTACTCAGTGAAGATCGGTTCTTGAATAGAATAGGATGGGGTTCTAGTTCAGAATCAAATTCACAACAATTTCAACTGTTCTCGGGACTTCAAAATTCTAATGAAGGATCGATAAAGAGGAGACTTATAAATCTTATAGGGGCAGTTCGAACTCTTATGAGGTTGCCCTTGATATTTGTGAATGTGGTTCTTATAGTATATGAATTGTTGTAAGGAATGAAGCTGTAATGAGCCTTTTCAAATCCATGGTGTAGCGTATATGTTACCCTTGATTTGTAAGGATATGTTTAATAGTATAAATCAGCGTTAGAAATAAACGAAGAATGAATAGTTATAAAGTAGAGATAGAGGTAGAGAGGAAGAGAGAGGGAATACGATTGGACAAAGTATGTTAGACGGAAGAACATGTACCAATCAATACACCACAATAGCTCTGTGGCGATAAAATATCGATTATCCAATAGTTAGTCAGCTTCGAGCCTGAATCTACTCACCCATTTACACTATTGGTACAAGTGCTCTGAGATCATCTACGTTGCCTAAGATGCCTCATCTTCAGACAAAAATTCAACTTTTCACGATTTCAAGGTTTCCTCTTCACCTAATGGGAAGCAATCAATTCCAATTCAATCATTTCATTCTACAGTTCCGTAGAAGTGTTTCATATTATCGCATTAAGATATTGTATTATGTCTATTGTACAGATTCCTCTTTAACTTCATTACTACCCGTATTTTGTAGACGGTCTCTTGACTTCTTGAATAACTCTTCCTGTTGCCTTAATAATTCTTCCTCTGTCAAACCTGAATTTTGAAATTTATTATTCTTTTTTTCTTTCCCCTTAAGTAATTCTTTATGTTCATCCAATATTTTATTAACAATTTCAAGATAGTTTTGAAATCCCAACTCTTGGAGAGCTTTAACAACATGGTCAGATGCAATTGTCTTTTTAGATTCCTTTTCGGCAATATCATTCAGTTGTGTTGACAAGATCATTATGAATTCAATACTGCATTCAGTAATTGCCTCTCGTGCTTCTTTTGTTATTGCAATATCGGACGGTAATATTTCTCCTATTATTTTCTGTACTGTAGCTTTGGGAAGGGAGAGGTCTTCACCTATTGTTCCACCGGGATAATCAGACATTATTATACTTTTGTAGTTTTGTGAGTATTTAATTCAAGTCAATTATATAATTGTGAGCTCCTTTTTCAGTCAGAACTTATTTCTTGACCTATATGGATGATACTAGGTAATTGTAAATGGGTAAAGACTCGCTATACAAAAACAGATTGACCAAGAATAAACTAAATAGCAAACAAGATCAAACGCTATGTGGCTGTAGAAATGGGAAAGGACGTATCAAGCGACTAAAAACTTAGAGAAAAATTATAACACCTATGAAATAGTCAAACAAAAAAAAATAGCTGTCAAACTCTATTATGGGTCTTAGTGTGAGTTATGCAACAACAATAACAATCGAGTGAATTCGGGGACTCTAAATTTGGTGCGAGATCTTGTCATTTTATGTATTTCATTAGACATCCTGCATATTTGCAAAGGTAAAACAATCAATATCTCGAGGACACGTGAGCAGCAAGAAGAGAGCTGATAGTACATTACATATGAATAGAAAAACTTGAGATTATATAGGATGAAGATTAGTTATAAACAAGAAACAAATCCTTTAGTTGCAATGAAGGATAGACTTGATTATTAATAATTTCGTACCAAAAAACCGTAGAATTTTGGAATTAGTTATAGTAATCTCTATTAGGCTGATAGTAAGGTACTTTGGCATAGAAGTGACACAAAATTGGTTCCGCGTTCTGAAAATTTTGTTCATGTCATCACGATGCATCTGGTTCAACTTGGGTTGAATTTGACCTCCAGTAGAACTTAGATTAAAAGAATATACATTGTGTTAAGACAAACTTTAGGTTTCACAAAGAAAATCTAGGAAACAGAAGCATTTGGAAACAACACAATCTCTTGGATATTTGAAAATATCATAAAATTTTTCGAAATCACCATAATCCAATACTGGCTAGATCGTTCTTAGAGTGAAAATTCAAGATCTCTTTGAGTTGTAATTCTATAGAAAAACTTAGACTCATATTCAACACACCACACCTCCTATAATACCAGATAGGTGAACAGATATAGACAATCATAAGTTGGATTCTCTGTTATATAGGTACGAGCACATTATTAATTTTTTTTTTCTGCATTTCACAAGTCCATAGTTTGCATTTCTTCCCATCATGAGTTCTCCATTAGTAGATGCTCAATATGATCCAACTGGAACATACTTGGCTTCAGCTATAGTAGAACTTGATTCACATAAATTGAGAGTTCAATCTGTCAATCCAGCACAATCTTCACTTGATACAGCTTTTAAACTCAAAACCAAACTTACGCTGATGTCATGGGGTTTCCTTATTGACAATGATACTGAATCAATTCAAAATGAATTCATTGCCCTTGGACTTTCATCAGGAATCATTCAAATATATTCTCCATTGTCAAATGAAATTCTTACCGAATTAACGACTCCAACAAATTTATCAATCACCGATTTTCATTATTCCAAGATAACCAAATCTGGATGGTCTTGTGATATTGGAGGAAATATTCATGAATGGGATTTATCAACTTTCTCTCTCAAGCAAACATTCAGTATCAATGACCTTTTGATTGAAAACACCGAACCAATCTCCAAAATTTCAACCATAATTTATGACAACACTCCTCATTTATTAGTATCAACTTATTCAGTTTATCTTATCGAAACATCCACTAGAAAAATTGTTCAAACTTTCCCTGCGCACATACAACCAGTTCGAACTCTTTTACCGATACCTTCAAATTCCGATCTTTTCTTGACTAGTGCAATAAATGATCGTTTCATTAATTTATATTCCATTTCAAAAGGTACTGCAGTTCTGATCTTTGTCACTCAATCTCCTGTCACATCTGTATCCATAGGGAAAGAAGGTTCATCTTATTCTATATTATGTGCTATCACTGAAGATGGGAAAGTAGAGGTGTTTAATAACCCATTGACTGAAATTTCGTCCACAACTAGCTCCAATAGAAAGAAAAGAAGACAAATGCAATCACGTTCTTCTGATGGGTCCCTTAATGTTATTCGTCCTTCGTCAGATAAAAAGCTTTCCACTGATAACTTAAACGTTATTGCAATTACGGTCAGAGGGAAATTCATGATCTTATCGTGGTTAGAGAATGTATCCTTGCCATATTTTGAAACAATACCTTGGTTAGAAGAATCTAAAGGGTTAACTATTGAATCAAGTAGATCGATTGAAAAATCTAGACCAGATTTGACCAGGGGACGTAATGTTGAATTTGGTCAAGATATTGCTGCTGCTCAACATTACAATGAATCTAATGCAATTGTTTCCGATGGAACTAATTTAAAAGATGTACAAAATAATTCTGATGCAGAAGATGAACTTGGAGGAGAAGATGAGGAAGAAGATACATTGGCAGAAAAATTAGATAAACTTTCCACGGAGCAACTTCAAAAACCGAAAAAACTGAATAAAAGAAAACTAGGAGTTACTACATTAACGGTGATTCTTTCTCAAGCATTGAAAAATAATGATCATTCACTCTTAGAAACAGTGTTAGTGAACCGTGATCCAGTAATTATTGAGAGTACCATAACTAAACTTGATTCTAGTCTTGCGGTTGTATTATTAGATCGTTTAGCTGAAAGAATTGCTCGTCAAACTTCAAGGTTTGATCAATTAAATATATGGTTGAAGTGGATCATTATTGTTCATGGTGGTACCTTGACGAGTTTGCCAAATTTGAATTCCAAACTTTCTAATTTACATGCAGTTTTACTGAAAAAGGCAGAAGTGTTACCAAGATTATTGGAATTAAAAGGTAGATTGAGTTTATTATATCAACAAATTGAACTCAAGCGTGAGATAATTGAAGATGATTTACATGAATTGGAAGATGAAGAAACTGATGTAGAATATATTGAAGAGCTTGATGATGCAGAATTTAATGGAGAAATATCTGACGATGAGATTGATATGGAAGATGATTATATTGAATCTATGGATGAATACGAAAATGAAGAAGTAGATGGTGAAGAAGAAGACCTTATCCCAGAATCCTATGTTTCTCAAGTTCCCGAAGATGAAGAAGGCTATAGTGATGTCGAAATCGGAGTAAATAATGAATTAATGGAAGATGATGAACAGGAAAGTGACGTGAAGACAGAATTGAAAGTCAGAGCCCACGTCAAGACTTTGAAGAAGCATAAACAAAAGTTACAAAATTTATAGACAAATAGAAACAGCTTTAAGTTCACAGTGTAGATAAAACGATCTTTCATTTTACTCTAGTGACGAATCACAACGATATACTTTCCGTTGATATGTCTTTTCAAATACATTGTAGAGGGAATAAATTGCAGCTAAATACACCGCCAGGTGAATGCTATTCGCAATAGAACAAATCAGTTCCTGCAGATAAAGATGTTGCAACTTTATTGTCCGACTTTCTTTCAAAATTCACCAATACTCACCAAATTAAAGATCTCTATCCACTTCTTTATTTAAATTCAATTCGTTATTCTGGTTTTCACTAAACTATTTTAAGTTCCAATTTGTTAATGGGGTTTAATTGGAGATATACGTATATACTATCGATTGGGATCAGGTTTTTTTTGGCACTATCGGATTCGTACATACATCCTGATGAACATTTCCAAAATTTTGAAGTTTTAGCTCATAAGGTGCTTGGATATACTACTCAAATTCCATGGGAATTTACATCCGATGCACCGGCCAGAAGTCTTGGACCATTATACATAGTATATGGACCCGTTCTTTATTTAATAAAAGTTTTCCATCTTGAATTTACTCCCATCCAAACATGGTACTTATTCAGGATTCAATTTCTAGTAATCAATTGGATTGTAACTGATTTTTGCGTTTACAAATTACTACCAACAAGACCAGAACGTATAAAGGGAATTTTCTTTGTTCTGACTTCGTACATTACATTAGTATATCAATCGCATTGTTTCAGTAATAGTATTGAAACCATAATTTTATTGGTTTGTGTATTAATTATTGATAATTTAAGATATGATATTAAGGATATAAACTCGAAATCTCACAGCTTACAATTTTTCATTTTAGGAACATTGGTTTCTTTTGGGATATTTAATAGAATCACTTTTCCAGCATTTTTGATATTGCCTCTGTATTATGTATTCAAGTACATTTCATATTCAAAATATAAAATTCAATCGGTCTTCTTGGGAGCAACAGGATTCGTTATTTGTTCTGTTGCATTAATATTAATTGATACAATAGGTTTTGGTAGTTTTTCAAAAGTTTTAGAAAATCCATTCAAATTGTCAAGTTATGTGTTAACTCCCTTGAATAGCCTTATATACAATTGCGATACCAAGAATTTGGCTACTCATGGACTACACCCATATTACACTCACATTTTGGTTAATGTTCCACAACTTGTTGGACCTTCAGGATTATTCTTCTTACTTTATAAGGGAAACATATATTGGAAAACTACACCATTTCTAGTTTGCTTAAGTGGCTTATTGTTTCTTTCGATAGTACCTCATCAAGAATTAAGATTCTTAACTCCTTTAGTTCCTTTATTATGTTGTTGCTTTGATCTAAGCAAGCTCTCATCGGACAAAAAGTCCTTCAAAAAATCGTCTAAATTGGCCTCATTTATTATGGTTGTTTGGTATGGATTCAATATAGCACTAGCCATTTTGATGGGAATCTTGCATCAGGGTGGTGTTGTACCAGCTCTTGAACATTTACGTGAATCCAATGATTATAATAATAACACAGCACAAATTTGGTGGCACACATATTCTCCCCCAACTTGGCTTTTGGGATACCAAAATTCCAATTTACAAATACTCGGGCCCTCTGAATTAAATTCAAAATTGATTCCAAATAGCAATTATCTTATCGATACTGCTGGCAGTGATTATCAAAAAGTTAACAATATAATCAAGCAACTTAGATTAGAAGGGATTACTAAATTGTATTTTATAACCCCATTAGCGTCTTTTATCACTCAAGTTTCTAATAAAGAGGATTTTAGAAGTGTTTGGAATTATACTTATCATTTAGATCTTGATCATTTAGACTTCAGTGATACAAGGTCATTAACACCAGGGATTGGTATTTATCAATTAATATAACTAGATAATTCTATTAGGAATTAATGCATTCAGTATATACGTCTACTTATAGAAATCGAATTTATCATGCTCACTTCCAGTTTTAACTTGTGAAGAATAAGCTTCTTCTAAATCACTTTGAAGAATCATATACCTATTTTTTCTAACTGCTCTTAACCCTGCTTCTTGCATAATTGCAGCAATGACTGCTCCAGAAAGAGGATCATTTCTTACAATTAATGAATCCAAATCAGCTTCTGGTGCTAATGCCATTTTAGATGCAATTGTAGAAAAAATCAATCTTCTTTCTCTTCGATCTTTTAGATTTGGAAATTCAATCTTTCTATCTAATCTACCAGGTCTCAACAAGGCAGGATCAAGAGTATCAGCTCTATTAGTTGCCATTATAACTTTAACCGTTGAAGTCTGATCAAACCCATCCATTTGATTTAATAATTCCAATAAAATTCTTTGCACTTCCCTATCAGCACCAGTTTGGGCATCAAATCTTTTGGTAGCAATTGCATCAATTTCATCTATGAAAATAATTGCTGGTGAATTCTCTCTTGCTAATCTGAATACATCTCTTACCATTCTCGGACCTTCACCTAAATATTTTTGAACAAATTCTGAACCATTAATTCTTATGAATGAAGCGGTTGAAGAGTTCGCAACTGCTTTAACCAACATTGTCTTTCCAGTACCTGGCGGTCCATAAAGTAAAACTCCTCTTGGAGGATCAATACCGATTTGAGAATATAAATCTCCTTGTGTTAATGGCAATTCCACTGCCTCTCTTATTTCTTGTTTCTGCATATCTAATCCTCCCACATCAGCATACGTTACATCTGGTTTTTCATTTTCACCTACAATTGAAATTGATGAATCGGCTTCTGGAGGTAAAATATCAACCAATGCATTTGAATGGCGATGCAATGCTACTGAAGATGATGGTTTTAATAATTCTCTGTCTAATGTGGATAAAATTCTAACCACATAGTTAGATCCGGTAGTTGAAGATACAATACCAGTGTTTTCATCAATTGGTTCCAAAAATTGTCCAATAACTAATGGCACCGATTTAATTCTTTTGACTTCTTCTTGACCTCTAATGAATTCCCTTTTCAAATAACGATGTTCGTCCTTTATATATTCTTCTTGAAGTAACAAGAATTCAAGTTCTTTTTCTAACTTCTTTAACCTAAGATATACATCTGCATTTTCTTGATCTAGTGGGGACGACTTAAGACTACTATTGAAGTGGTTATTGATGGTCTTTGGTAATTGAGCAGAGGAATCAAGAATTCCAAGTTCTTCCATGTTGAGTCTCTTCTAAATTATAAAATTAAAAGATATATGTATGTATATCTATATCTAAGATATAAAATTGATTGTAGATGTAAATAGAACTTGATAGGTATCTTCTTCAATTGGTTGTTATCGACATCATGATTGTCACAGCGAGAGTTTGCTCAGTGGCGATATGGCTGGTAATTACACGTTACTGTAAATCTATGTGGATGTATTTTACTATATGCAGGCCTCAAATCTATATCGAAGAGTGTGAGAGAACTTCTTTATTTCATGAAGAAGGTAACAGTACTACCAATGGCTAATCCTAGAATGCCCATCGTACCTAACATTATATTAAAATCAGTTTTCTCTATCTGAATAGCATTGGTGTCTTCTGAAACGTAATCTCTAAAGCAATGTTTGAAAGTATTTGGCCACGAATCGACCTTTTTGAAAGAGATCGTGGTCAATTTTTCAGGCTCAGGACTTTTGAAGAGCCAGGAAACAATTCCTCCAGATTTACCGGTAACTTTCCCTGTTTCTGATATTTTAGAGACTCCTGGATTAATGTGCGATTTGTTTTCTTCTATTTGAATGTCAATTGAATTAGGATCTTGTAGTTGTTTCTGTTTCTGTTCAATTATCTCTTGATCTGTTTTATTTGACAGTTGAGCAAATTCTGTAAGAGCTACTTTAACTTTATCTTCGAAAGATCCCACAAGTCTTTTCCTCTTCCATGGTTCAACCAAAAAAGTTGCAATTACAAATAAAAATAAATTCAATCCCATAATTAACCATGTACCCCAAGTAGATGCTCTTCTAATTTTGTCAGACCAGATTTGTTCTTCATGATATCTAGTTAATATCAGTTGTGTGAGTTTCAATTGAATACTATCAACCTTTTTCTCTGCTGTATCCAACTCTTGTTGAGTCACTTGCTCTCTTTGTTCGTTAGCATGATCATTTCTATATAAATCTGTAAATCTTTCTAAATCTTCGGTAGACCAATTATTCTTTCTGGTTAAAAGTTCATTCACTTCTTTCTGCAGTTGAGATCGGCAATATATTGCGTGTGAATAGTTCTCCTTACATAATTTGAGCGAACTTCTTGCTTGCTTTAATTGTAATTCTAGTTCTTCAATACTTTTCTTAAGTTTTTCAACTGATGAATACCCAGTTACGTCATTTAATGTTCTTGAAGCAGTGAAAATTGTATCTTGAAGAGAATCTAAGTATGATTCTAACCGCTTAGAAAATGCACTTCTTCTCTTCTCTCTATCGGACGGTAAATTAGGAATCTCTCTTTTAATATTGTATTCTATTCTTGCTTGTTCTTGTTTATGAATCAACATTTCTTCAACGTTCAGTTTAGTTTCATGCTTCTCTTTTGTCTCTCCAGTCTCTTGAGTCTCCGTTTTTTCAACTTGAATTTGTTCATTTTGCTTCGGATTTGTCGCAAAATTGGTTGTTTCAATAATTCGTCGAAGGTTATCGTCCAGATAATTAGAATCTTTATTTCCGATCACCGGCTTCGTATCCAATATTCTTGTTGTTAAAGGTTTCTGGTTGGAGCCATCTCTATCATTGAATTTTGAATGGTTCAATCTAATTGAAATTATCTTTCTAGACAACAAAAGTCTTTGGGGGATTAGAGAGATGACTCTTGATCGAGGAATCATCGAGAATTGCAAGAATTGTCTATTATTATTGAAATCAGAGGTATTGTATTCAACTATCTAAGGTCAAACTTTTGTGGATGTCAAGACTTCAAAGAATTCGCACTGGGGTAAAACCAAAAGATCGCTCGCAACAGACTGAGAGGAAAAAGAGAGCGCTGGTTCCCACCATGAGGAGTATTGCATTGTAGTACAATTTGAAATATATACAGTTATGGATATAGATACAGAAGAACATATGAATTTGAAGTAACTACTACTAAATTCTGTTGCCTTTCCTTGCTTTGTTTATTTTTTTTTGTTTTTTTTCTTTGTTTAGTTTCAACTTCTACTCTCGTTAAACGTATAACATATCAAATCACAAAATCAAAGCAATTAGTACTGAAAGCAAATGGATCTAAAAATTCTTGTCCACCAAAGTCTTAGGTAACTTCCAATTGTCTGCTTCAGCATAATCTAAAACAATAATTCCAACTCCTTTGTCAAACACATTATTAACCTCACCTTTCACAATTGCTTCAGATATCTTTTCTGGCCAGCAATCAGTATTAAAGAAATTGGATCCAGAGCAAAAATTCACAAACAACTTAGAATCAGTATTGGTAGAATTGTATTGATTTGCCTTTTTAGCAAAATTCTTAACGTATTCGACTTTTTTACTAACATCATTTTCATCATTGAGTTCACAGAAATCTTGAACACAGAATGAACCACAATCATCTTCAGTTGTATTATACGTCCATGAAGCAGCATCAAATCCAAAATCATTGGAGCGATCTTGATTTTTAACTCCAAATCTACGGAAAAGAATTACTTTCCCCCTTGCGTCTCTAAGTCTTGGAGAGTCATTTTTCAAATACCAACTGTCTTTGTGAGGATTAATATAACGATCCCAAATACAATTAGGGAACTCATCCTGTGAATTATCCCAATTATCTGGACCTTCTTGTTTAATTGAAACAATGACAACTTCGGAAGGGTTATTGTTTAAAAAACCATATACTTCATTAAGAACACTGGAAAGTTGAAGAGGGAATGGAATTTTCACTGGGAATTTTCCATGAATAACCTGAAGATCTTTAGCATCTTCTCCTTCTTTTAAAAATTGTTTAGCAGCTCTAATATCAAGAAACCGAACTCCATTCTCAAGTTGTTCAGTAACTGATTCTCCTTGACATTGAACTGAAGGAAGTGCAGTATGACAAGCAGCTGAATTATGAGTTCCAGGAATTGAGAGTTTGGAAATTAAAGTGTCGTCATTGACTTCACGCATCCATTCATTGTAGTTGACCATCTCAATTGATCTAGTTTTGTTCAATATATAAAGGGAGAGAGGGTAAGAAGAAAAGAAGTAAATTTCAACCAATTTTTGAAACCCTTCAAACGCGATCAAGAGAGTTGCCAGGGGGAGGGGGTAGCTAACCCTCAAATGGTTCGTCTGTCTCTCTGTTTCAAAACCTTCTGTCTGCATAAATAATAGAGGTTCCTTCAGGGCTCGCGATTTCTTGAACACGTACGAGAATAAAGTTATGCTCTCATAACCAAATCCATAGCGAAGCGGGAATCTGTGGGGTACATCAGGTTAACATTTTACCGATTCCTTATATATTATCTATAAAGTACCTAACTTGAGTATGCTATCTAGCGCTTGATTGATCTATAATTTTCAAAAAAAAAAAAAAAAAAGGTGAAAAAAGATGAATAAATCAATGAAGTAATGAATGCATATATGCCTATTTCATAAGGTCATCATGTCAATCTTGATCTAAAATCTAACACTTGAAATTTCTCCAAACTTCTTCTGCTGCATGATAACCATTAGTTTCAGGTAAATATTTCCAAAAGTAAAAAAAGTAAAAGGTACAAATAAAGCAGAACCCATAAAATATATAACCACCTACCAAATCTTGAATAATTGGAAAGAAAAATGCAACCGTAATATTACAAGCCCAATTGAGCGCAACTCCAACCGATTGAGCTGCTGCGAATGATTCATGACTAGCCATTTCAGAAATCATTAATAAAGGAATTGGAGCGAGACCCAATGAATAACCAACAATAAATGAAAAACAAGACCCTGCCACTAAGAGATCCAAATCATGAGTTAATCCAAATGATATTAAAACTGCACTGAAAGACATTATCATTACAGAAATCATTAGTAATGGTTTGCGACCCAATTTATCAACAAATGGTGAAACCAATAAGGCACATACCGCATTACAAACACTCAAGGAACTAGTAATTGCTAATACGTTTGTCCCCTCTGGAACAATATCTCTCAATATTCTAACTCCATAGAAGGTAATGGCATTAATTCCACACAATTGTTGAGCTGACATTATTCCATAGATTGCAATTCTCTCTCTTGTGTATTTACTTAAAGTCATGAATTCTTTGATGGTAATATTTGAAGGGTCCATTGAACCTCTACGTGATACAGTTCTTGTTAAAGGAAGGAACCCATCATGATTTACTGGTTCTTCAAGTAATGCAGAAGTTTCCCCCTTAGCCGAGGCAGGTGCTACATGAACAGAAAGTCTACGCCAATGACTTATTTCATGTTCAGCGGCATCATGATCTGTTCTTAAATCTTTTAATATTGATTTAGCTCCACTCACATCTCCTCTATTGATAATCAACCATTTAGGTGATTCCACGGTTGTGAAAAGAATCATAAATTGAAACAATCCAATACTTGAAGCAAATAGGAATATATTTCTCCATTGCTGATCATTTGACCAAAAGAATCCACAAACTTGAGCTAGAAGTATTCCAATTGCAACTGCTAATTGTAATATTGATCCCAATAACCCTCGATGATTTATTGGAGTGATTTCATTAATAAATATTGGAGATACTACCAATGAACAACCACATGCTAATCCAACAATAAATCGTCCTATATTGAACATCAAAAATGAATTTGATACCGCCATAATGAATGAACTCATACAAAATAAACCTGAATTGATAATGCTCATTGATCTACGTCCAATAATTGAAGAGATTTTGGCCGAACCAAGTAAAAGTGAAGAAAGAAATCCTCCAACTGTCAACATGGTTGTTATTGTTGCAATCCCAGCACCCTTCATGGGTATACATTGTACTCTACCGTACTCATACCATAAAGTTTCTTCGTATGAACCCAATGGTCCCCTTTGATGATAATTACAGGATAATATGGATTCTGGAGCATTCAATTCTGCTAGATGAAATCCAAATTGTAATGTACTCAAGCAAGCGATACCGGTTGCCCAAGCTAAACTAAAAGTAACTCTATGAGGCTTGGTTAACATTTTTGAAGTTTTAAATTAGTATACAACAATTTTTTTTTTCAACAACTCAACCTTTTTGAAAGATCTCAGCAAATATATATCCTCAAGTATATAGCACCAGTGAATGTTTTGAAAAATTAAAAATATGAACCCTTTATGAGTTAGAAAAGTACTGGTGCGGTATTATTTTCCTGAAAGTAACTGATAAGAGATTGTGATTTGCGACACCCGAACCTGATTCCGTTGCACTTTTTTTGGTGTTGAGTACGAATTTTAAAGATAGGATTACACAAAATAGTATTAAGTAATATATACTGGAGAAGTTTAGAGATTACAAAATGGGTGAATATTAGAGTCTTTTATACAATTCAAAGGGAAAAAAAATACAAGACGAAAACTGGTTATACGTTATGTTTCCTATGGAAATGGCATCCAACTGCATTCTATTCATTTAATGTTGCTATGTTGTCACTAACAGATAAGCTTAGTTTGCTGTCTCTGAAAAATTCATCATTGACCCAAAATAGTGCATTGATTTATTCCTGTTCCTTGCATATTCGCGGAGTGAATCAATCGAACTTATCAATAATACAGCAACCGCATTCGCCCGACCGGTGTGCCGGTTTCCAAGACTTATAGCTGCGGGAGGGATGCAACAAAAAAATAATAATTACTGTTTATCGATTGGAGGGAAAATAGAGCTTCCCTCATATTATATTTTATAGTCTTGTGGGTCAACTAGTACCTTATGTTTGATACATGAATCGATAAATTGTTCACTAACTATACTGGGTATCTTGGAAATGCCATTGACAAAAGTCATAGCTTCAGATATTTCCAGTGATATCTTATTACACTTCTCTTGAATATCTTTGTATTCTTCAATATCATGTTGATCATAATTTGAAATAATTATAAATGAACATGTTTCCAAATCTGGTATTATGTCTCCCAGGAATCTTACGATTTTTCGGGCAAGCCCTTGTAATTTGTATTCTGGAGTATTTTGCAGCTTAATTAGATGGAATTTGATACCTTGGAACAAGTACAAAAATATATTTTCATTTCTGAATTCAGTTGCAACCCGATTTCTAATTTCCTCAATGTTGAATTTATGGTCATGTTGATCAACATGTAGTGTCTTCATGTACTTCAATATCGGTTCGTTGATATGCAACAAGTAACTATCTCCATATTTATCTAACCTTTTTCTAGAATTTTCAAGTAATGTATCTGATCCTCTAAATACTAAAGATGGTTCTATTGGTAATAGGAACCCATATTTAATACTTTCAAATATCCATATTGGTTTAATGATATCTATACCTCTTTTAATCATCTGTCTGGTTTTGATTGTCATTGATTCACTAATACATATAAAGGTTCCATTCATGACTGAATCTTCATCAATAGCTTGACTTATTGTTCCTCCATTCAGTTTCACAATCTTAATTATAGCAAGATCATTTATCATTGCTCCAGTTTCAAGGTTTAAGTTTCCTGACAAGATCATAAATTTCAAAGATGCAAACATATTTGATTTTTGTTTGATATTGGAGATTAATTGCTTCGATTGTAAAAAATGCAATTTTTTATTATTTTTGATTTCTTTCATGATCACTTTTTGATCGTTTGAAGATTGCATTGAATGCAATTCTTTCAAATTCTTATAATCTTGTAATGTAATACATTCTTCAAATGATTTATCTTCTCTTATTTTTCTGCAATAAAGGTTGTGTAATGTAGTTCCCACAGCATAAGTACTTAATGAAGAGCTATCAATCGATCTTGCCTTTATTTCTAATACAATTGAATCTTCTGGATAAATCCATAAATCTGGCTTTCGGGTACCAAATAAGATTTTTTCATTTGGAGGTGGTTCAGATTTATATACATGCCATTTTGTATCAGTTAATCGATTAATTGTATCATATTCAACGTTTGAAAATCCATTGGCAACTGTGCAAAATGATTTATATACCCCACTATAACTATCCTTTAATGCACACATATAAGCATTTTTAACTCCTTTAATAACTCCAATTACTACCAAATCCAAATTTTCTCCAAATTGTTCAAGATATTCCGGCTTAATCTTTACCCATGAATTATCTCTTTGAGCAATTTTATATTTCAGATTGATGTTCTTAATTAATATTCCTTCACTTCTTTCTGAAACAGTTTTCTTAATTGCCATTTCAATGTCTTTACCAGAATGTCCAATTGGAGAATCTAAAATTTCAAATCTGTTGGGAATCTGATTAATAATTTTTCTTAAAAGATCTCTCCTATCAATAAGCTTAGTATCAGATAAGTGAATATTGTTCAAATACAATATGTCATATATTATATAAAATGGCCATGCAGATTGTTCAGCAAAGGCATCTTCAGCAGAGAAATGGCGAACCGATTCTTGAACTGCTGCCGCTTTCAATGTACCAAATGGTAGTATCACATTTCTTCTGTAATCCCACGCTACCATTTCTCCATCTAATACCAAATTGTTAACCCCTTTAACAAATGCATTCCCTAAATATTTACTAATAGCTCCATATTTAAGATCTCTTCCGTACAACAAGCTATAGTCCCGACATCTTCTAGTGTAATATTTAAATTCTATATCATTTTCATCTTCTGCATTTCGTTTCATGTGCATCAACATTCTATCGCCATCTATCTTCTCTTCGATAAAAAAATTGTTCCCCATCTTTTCTGATAATTCCTCATAACTTAGTTTCGGTTTGGCTGCTAATTGTGGTAAAAATGGATACATCAACTGAACTTTCAATTCATCTTCGGACAACCTCTCGGTGGTATCAGTTAATCTCCAGAATACTCCTTTTAAATTATTGATTACGTTACATAAAGTAGGAGCATCAGGGTGCCATGCGGCAAAGAAATATGTTTCCATTGGTGAAATCATTGAATCTTTTAGGATTATTTGAAGAAACCATCTTAGTTCTTCTAAACTTAATTTATTTATAAATGGTTTCAATAATTCAATTTGTTGGTCACCTGTATTGACTTCATCGGAGGCTAACTTATCCAATATGTCGTTTACTTCTGCGATAGTTACTTCATCTCCCTTTGGTTGATCAAAATCTCTTCTTTCTGAAATTTGTTGAGCCAATATATATGACAACGTTTTCAATTTTTTTCTATCACTATTAGATCTTTTAAAGTCGTGATAATTCCTCTTCCAATCATTTATTCTAACATAATCTATGGAGTTTTTAGGGATACTATACATCTTTATCACCAATCTGGTTAGTCCTACATCCCTTATAAAATATAATCTTCCATCCCTACTGGGGAATATCAACTTAGCAGCAGGATAAATATTTAAGCCAACATAATGCTTCCATCCTTTAATAAATTCGTCAATAATAAATTGCTTCTTGCTAGTTAAAGAGGAGAAGTCACCTAGGTTATCTTTGGTCACAGCATCCAATTTCGAGAACAATTCTTTGACTACAAAACTAAAATTTGGGTTAGGATTGAAATTAGGTGGCTGTTTGAGCTCGTCTATTGAAAATGTCATTCATATCTAAAAAAAAATGTGCAAATTAAAAATTAAAGAGAGAATGATAAGCGAAGGTTTATACTTGATATGAGTATGTCCTGCATCCACCCCCATACAAAAGGTTGCATTTTGATTATCTCAACTTTATTTGATAAGGAGATTTCCATTTTCAACCAGACTACAGGGTTAAGGTCTAATACTACAGTGTTCTGCTTAATCTTTGTTTGAAAAAAAATACAAGCTGAAAATTAGGGTGAATCATCTACTTCCTCACCACACTTTCACATTTTCTGTTTGCTTTGAAATTGCTTGATAAGTTTTATTGCAGCCTCCAATTTTTCAAGGGCAGTATCACAATCTTCGTAATTCAAAGCTGAAACAGCATGTTTGGCATCTTTAACTGCCATGTCTAGAAGCTGTTCGTTTTCCATCATTTCTTCCATCTCCACCTTTGAATAATCTACAGCTTTGATATGGTGATATACAGGGATGTTAGTCTTTGGTTCTTGAACTGATTTTGGGAACTTGTTGCCTGGGAGATTCGGATTCGGGCTAGGTTCCGCTGGTTGATTCCGTGAATCTGTACTTGAATCCAATTTCAAATTAGGAGGCAGCTTTTTTTCAAACTTATGTAGATCTTTTTGTTTTGAATCAGCAATAGTGGAACTTTTTCCATTTTCCTTTTTATCTGGTATCCCTATACTCGTGGGAACAGATGGTAGAGCTGTTGCTTTTGGTTTTTTCGAACTTAATAACGAGTGCACAACCCTGTCATTTTGAAGGGTCTTTTTCCCTCTACCTTCATCTTCACTATCTTCGTCTTCTCCATCACTTTTCTCTGACTCTGTTTGGGTTTCTTCTTCACTTTTGGTATCTTCATTGAAAGCGTCATCAGGTAATCTAATTACTTCTTGTATCATGTTGTCAATTTGCTCTTTAGTGATTCCATCCTTATTCGCATCATCTTCTTCCTCACTAACAGGCACAAGACTCAATTGATCTAAGTAATCAACAGGATTTTGACCCAGTTTTATAACTGATAATATGGATGATGCTTGAGTTTTGCAATAATGAATTCTATAAGAGATAGTTTCGTCGCTACAAAAAGCTTCCAACTGAGCTTTCTCATGTTCATCAAAATCTTTTAAAGGGTACAAACTTCTCAATAAGTCATAGAGTAATGCAAGTTCAAGTAATAATTCAACCATTTGCCCGTAATTAACTTTCTCTCCGTGATCTCCTTGTTGCAAAATCGATGTCAAGTGATCATACTTCTTATTTAGACTTAATGCAAATTCTTTTCTCAAATGGAAACTTGAGCTGAAATGTTCTGAATTGCTAACGTTGCTGAAATTCGGTTTAATACTTTCAAGATACTCCAAAAGCTCAGTTAGTATTTGTTGTACATCATCAGTGCTCGTTAACAATGTAAGTGCTAACTGAACACAGTACATTCCACAGAAGTAAGAATAAAGTGGATGAGTCTTTGAATAATGCTGACATTTCGATAGATATAGCTGTGGAAGTCTGGAAGCTTCTGATTCTGGGAAAAAGAGCGAATGTAGCATTGAAAATGACTTTCTAGTGGTTGGAGATGCTTTCTATTTGTGGATCTCTGTCACCCGGAGACAATGTTCCAACTTCATTTGAATATCAGGAAGTGATTGAAGTACTCCTGCACTAAACCTCATCCACAAGGCTAGCGATAAAAGATAATCACATCTTCTGATCACGTGTTTAGATCAGACCTATAGATGTTTCACTTGAAATTTTCTCTCTATGTTATATAGCAGATGCATCTTTTTATGGTCTGGCAGTAGAACAGAGTTTATATAAACAAAGATGGCTAAGGGTAAGAACAAAGTATCAGAGGATCAAGCGCAAGGACGAGCCACGCGAACTTCAAATGGTCATAAATCCAAACATCATAATCTGAGAAGAGGTAGACAAGAAACTGGAGTCAATAGTAATAACTCTTCAGATGCAAAATTCCCAGTTAAATTGGCAATGTGGGATTTTGAACATTGTGACCCTAAAAGGTGTTCAGGTAAAAAATTGGAAAGACTAGGTCTTATTAAAAATTTAAGGATAGGTCAGAAATTTAGTGGAATCGTTGTTTCACCAAACGGTAAAGGAGTCGTTTGTCCAAATGATCGAGAAATTGTAGAAGGAAATGGTAGCGCAGTAGTTGAATGTTCATGGGCCAGATTGGATGAAGTACCATTTAATAAGATTGGTGGTAAACATGAAAGGTTGTTACCTTATTTGGTAGCTGCAAATTCAGTTAATTATGGGAGACCTTGGAAATTGAACTGTGTTGAAGCATTGGCTGCATGTTTTGCCATAGTGGGACATGTAGATTGGGCAGCTCAGTTATTAGAGAATTTCTCATGGGGTTCTGCATTCTTGAAGATTAATAAAGAATTACTTGAAGTGTATCAAAAATGTACTGATTCTGAGTCAGTTGAAGCAGCACAAGAAGAATGGCTCAGAAAAATTGAAGAAGAAGCCAAAGAACGTAAATTACAAGGGCAATCGGAGGATGTGTGGTTGATGGGAAATGTCAACAGGGCTCACGAGAGTGAAGATGAGGATGAGGATGAGGATGGAGACCAGGAAAGTGGCCAGGAAAGAGATTCAGAAGAAGAAGAAGAAGATGATGATGATATAGAATATGATAATCTCGGTAACATCATACCGAAACAACGATGCGATAATTTGGGAAATATAATATTAGAAGTGGATACCAGTGGTAGTGGAGAAGAAGAAGCTACCACCAGTGATGAAATATCGTCGTCAGATATAGAAGACATATATGACTCTCTTGGTAATCTTATAATTCAATAGTGATTTTCGAGTTCAAAAGTCATCATCATATCTAATTTACATACATCAAAACTTTTTCAATTAATTTTTTATTAATTTCTTGGGACATAATATACAAAACATTCAAGTATTCATCATCAATAGATAATGATTTGAATATAAAAAATTTTTTAAAGAGTATCTAATAAAACCATTATAAACAGTAGTAGTTTAGAAATCTTCAGTGAAGGAAAAGTTAGTATCTCCAATGTTAGCATCATTAGTTTTAGCCATAACACCAGCCTTTTGATAATCTGAAACTCTCTTTTCAAAGAAGTTGGTCTTACCGGCAAGAGAAATGTTTTCCATGAAATCAAATGGATTGGTAACATTGTAAACTTTCTTTGAACCTAAAGCAACTAATAATCTATCAGCAACAAATTCAACGTATTGACACATCAAATTAGCATTCATACCTAGTAAAGATACTGGTAAAGCTTCAGTAAAGAATTCCTTTTCGATCTTAACTGCCTCCGTTATAATTCTTTGAACAATCTTAGTATCGGGTCTATTTTGTAAATGAGAAAATAAAAGACAAGCAAAATCTGTATGTAAACCTTCATCTCTACAAATTAATTCATTTGAAAAAGTTAAACCAGGCATTAAACCTCTCTTCTTTAACCAAAAGATAGAAGCAAAAGAACCGGAGAAGAAAATACCTTCGACGGCAGCAAATGCAACTAATCTTTCAGCAAATAATGCATCATCATCGGAAATCCATCTTAAAGCCCAATCAGCCTTCTTCTTAATAGCAGGAATATTTTCAATTGCATTAAATAAGAAATCAGATTCCTTTGGATCTTTAATATAACTATCTATTAATAAAGAATAAGTTTCGGAATGGATATTTTCCATCATGATTTGAAATCCATAAAAGCATTTAGCTTCAGGGATTTGAACTTCAGCAGAAAAATTTTCCACTAAATTTTCATTAACGATACCATCACTGGCGGCAAAGAATGCTAAAATACGACCAATAAAGAATCTTTCATTATCATTTAATCTATTCTTCCAGTCATGAGTATCTTTACCAAGATCAATTTCTTCTGCAGTCCAGAATGAAGCTTCAGCTTTCTTATACATTTGCCAGACTTCATGATATTTAATTGGGAAAAGAACGAAACGTTTGGTGTTTTCTTTAAGTAAAGGTTCTTCCTTTTCGAGTTCTTTAAGTTCATGACGATGAACTTTGTGAGTGTTTAAGAATTCTTTATGAAATTTTTCCGCTTCATCAATTTCTTCTTGCGATTGTTTCTTGGTTTCAAGATTTGCTTTAATTGCTAAAAGATCTGTTTGAGAGTTATCCTTTGCTTCAGCTTCAGCAGCTAATTTATCAGTAAGAGATTTACCTTGAAGATTAGTCATGTCGAGATTTGATATTTTGCCTGTTAATCCCTTGGTAGGAGTTTCAAGAGACATTATTTTACAAAAAAAATAGGAAGTTTGATAAAGAGTTAAAGGTACTGGTTTAAGGTCTTTTGTTTTGATTTTTTTCTTTTTTGTTGTTCGTGCCTGTTTGTAAATTTGCTTACTAGTCGTGTATCGAGCAAGAAATTAAAGCAACGATTAAAAAAAGGTGTTAAGGGTGAATTTTTAAAAGATAAAGAGTTAAACAACTTGATGATCGAAGTAAAAGAAAATTGGAAAAGAGAGATACCTTCCTTATATATAATATGGAACTGGGGTCTCCTTTTCCGAGACGGTGATGGTTTGTTATGAAGCATAGCAAGTGGCGCGACGCGTGAAGCCAGCACCTTAGTCTCTTTAGGATATTCGAAAACAAAAACAATAACAAATTTTGAAATAAAAACAATCCCAATTTGAATAGTTCACGTGTAGAGTGCTGGAAGAGTCAATTCACGGTTTGTTTCACTATTTATATATATATATAGAACATTAGATAAAAATTGAATATTGATATAGATATAGATGTACTACTGGTCGTGACTGTTATGGGGTTCTCAATTTGAATGTCTAAATCTCAGTTGCAAGATCCACTCGAGATTTCAAAAATTAAAATTCTTCACCACGACTTGAAATATAATGAAAACATAAACATCCTAACAAAGTGATGCGACCTTAACGCGTAGAAAATAAATGGAAACTGGAGACGTGTGACAAGAGCAGTACGTAACCATAACAATCGACACTACAAAGGGATAGAATTGGAAACAAACACTGTTGGGATCTTACCAAGAAATTTCCCGATTCATCATATTAAGATATATATGTTTTCCTGATTAGGATTGCCTATTCTAAAGATTGCTCCATCAGAATCCTGGCTCGGTCTCACTTTGATTTGTTAACCTACTATTCTCGGTCGTATCATTGTAAGTGAAGGTTAAACAGTGGTGTGAGTTGATATTATACCAGAAGTTACATATGTACCTGATATAGGAGTTCTAACATGGAATGATCTCTTGAGTTACTTTCAAATAATAACTTGTACAAACTCTGACAACAAGAGGTGACACTCATGTCACAATGTTATCAGAGGGCATATTCTCTTACGGATTCCAATGGGGAGATTCCAATCCGGGTATACGAACTGTCCTACTTGTACGACTTATGGGGGCTATTAAATCCTAAGTCCTGTTTTCTGAAATCTTTTCTGTTTCTCGTTCTACTTTGGGGCATTTTCTGAACCAGTCTCGCAACTGGGGAACAGGTTTTCCACTCGCAAACCACCCACTTATTACTTTCCTCTAGAGAATTCTCCGCGCGCACATTTAGCAGGCTCAAACTTTTCGCGGTTAGACAGCAACCTCAATTCTGACCCTAGTCGGTAAATCTATAACCCAACTCCGCCATATCAATCTACTTATCTCCATTACGTCCTATTGATCCGGTATTGCGTTTTTAAGAATCTATAAAATCTATAAGAATAAACAAAAAACGAAAAATAAACGAAATGGGCAACTATAGGAGAGATAAATCAGGAAACCAGCCAATACAGTGATTTACCAAACTGATTAAAATTTTTTAAAATGAAAGATTTCAAATGAATCCAAAATGAGGCCCAGGTAGAGATATTCATTCTTAGTATGAACAACACTTCATTAGGATTTACAATTTTTTTTTTTTTCTTATCTGTGTCGCCACACAACGTGGTACTCAGCACTGGCGCTCCATTATACTTTGGGCCTGAGAGGAGAACTTTCAAATGGATTTGGATGTGCTGGGTCAAACTCTGAAGTTAATAACGTACCATAAGGATGATTTGAATTAACTCGAACTTTTTCAACTCCTGCTCTAAGTTGAGCTCCAAATTCAAGAGGTGCGGAAAGACCTTCTCCAGTACCGGTGGTAATAGCCCCGCCAGCAGAATCCAATTTAGAATTCAAACTCAAACCGGATAATCCAATATCTAATTTGGAGTCTGGGCCGAAGTCTTCAAATCGTGGGCTAACGGTACCACTGATATTATCACTAAATGAATCAGACAGTTCAGATCCCAATTTATTAGTTGGTAAAACAATTTTTGGGGAATCGAATATGAAGTTAGGGATTGCATTTTCAGCTTCATCAACTTCAAAATCATCTAATGACTTATATAACTTCAAAATATCTCCATGACCTTTGAATTCAGTTTCAATTTGCTTCTGATGAATATAATTTTTGAAAATATATCTCCAATCATTACTTGTCCAATCACTTTTAATACTATCATCATAATTATTCTTAACCACTTCAACCGCATTAGACATCGATAAATATTTATAACGTGGTAACGAAGGAAGTGCAAATAACATACTTGAAGTTTCAGTTTTATCAGAATATATATGATTTGGTCTACCATATAATTTGAATGCATCAATGATATCAATAAAATTTCTAATCATAGTTTCGACTGGTTGAACACCAGGGTGGCTTATTGGCATTAAATATAGACAATTGGTTGAAACAAAATTGTGGGCTTCCTTTTTGAAAAAATTTGAAGGAAGTGAACTTGAATTAACATAACCAGGTGAAGAAGGTAAAGTTGTAAAAAAATCTTGCTTTGGAGAAGGAGCTTTATTGAAAAATGAGGTTGTTGTTGAGTGTGAAATCCCTCCAGTTTGAGATGATAAAGACGAAGAAGAATTCGTTCTTGAATGAGATTTAAATGCAAACGAAGATGATCTTTTGGGAGAACTGTTAGATGATAAATTTGAATGAGAATTTGTAGAACCTTCATGAATGAACAACGATTCATAATTCTTGTTAATAAATATTTCACCATCCAATTTCATAATTGAATTAAGATCAATCATTGTTGGTTGCTCAGGGTAAACATTATAAATACTATGAAGTCTATTAACACAAACAATCAAATTCTTCTTGTTAAGTTTCTCATTCAAATAAATTTCAATTCTACCAATTTTCTTTTTATTTTCCATGGGAATAATTGAAATAAATACTTTAAGCCATTTAGATGAAATTTGAGGAATTCTAATGTTACACCATTCTTTCCTTTCGAATCTTTTGGTTTTATGCAATAATAAATTAATATCAGATAATTTACTTCCTTTATAGGAAAGTAAAGCAGCAGTAAATGATTCACTTAATGATGTGTATTCAAATACAGAGAGACAAATTGCTGCCAGCCAAATGAAAAGATCATTTTTATTCAAAAATTTTATAAGAAATGATTCACTGAAACTGTTGGAAATCTTTAAATCAAAAGAATCTGTTGATTTCCCCCATTCAAGTATAGAATCAGTTAAATTTAAATATTTTGGTTGAAATTCATCTGGTGACTCGGCAAGAAAATCATCAGCTGAAGATCTCCAAATTGCCAATTCAGTACCAGTTAATTTTGCTTCTACTTCAATCCAAGATTTTCTATTTTGTTCATCAATTGCAGGAATTTGAAAAATTCCAATAGAATATGTCCTCAACTTTTGAGCATTTATAAGGGTAACTATAGGAGACAATTCACGAGGGAGAGTATCGATTATTAATTTATTGGCCTTTATGAGTTGATGACTAGAAGGAGTTCTAATGCTATTGATTGGTAATTTCTTGACAAAATTGTTATGTAAAGAAGGATCTGAATTGTCATTTAAATAAGAAAATGAAGATATTGAATTAGAATAACTTCTCAGTTGACGCACCAAAGATGAAGGAGCAGCTCGAACTTTATCACTAATTTGACGAGATCTTGGAGACCCAGGAGCTGTTAATTTTGAATGATTATTTGCATTTCCATTAGTAACAACACTTAGTTTTGGAAGAACAGAAGGAGGTGGTGTTATTACCATTTCTCCTAAAGAAGCAACAGTTGGTGTGTGTAAATTCATAGAATTTTCTGTCGAAGGAGATGGTGATGGAGAAGGTGAAGGAGTATGACGAAGTAACGTTGAATCAGTTTGCAGTTGCAGTTGTGGTTGATGATTGGCAATTGAATTATTTGATGAAGATTGATTAGCAGAGTTTCTATTCTTTTTGAAAAATGAAGGTTTAGGTATGGATAGTGACATCTTTCATAAACTTAGTAGGCATGAATTATCAAACGATATGAACCAAATTTGAGGGTTTTATCTTTCCTTTTTAAGAAGACCCGAAATTCTTGTTAATCTTCTATTTCTGTCAAGATTGCTAATTATATCCTTTACGTAGTATCTGATAAGGGTAATGATATATAACTCAATATGGTTCGAAGTTGGAAACCAAAGAAAAGTGAATGAAATAAAAAGAAGAAATCTGTTTAGACCAATTATCTTTGAAAATTGTGGCTCTTCTATCAAAGAATACAAATAGACCGAATTGAACCTAAAGAAAAAAAAAATATTATCGGGTTCGCTAAGCTTTATAAATTGTTAATCTCCGAAACGGAACGAATTCAAAACTGGTGAGAAAAATAAAACGGAAACGGCAATCAGGATGACGAAAGCGATCTAGCTAAGAGTTTTTTCAAGATAAGAACTAACGAAGAAACTAAACCAGAAGTACAATTAGGATCTGATTTAAATAACCAATTTAAAAAAAAATAAACAATAGGCTGTGTTATATTGGAATAGGGAATCTTTAAAAGGTCAAAAAAAAAAAAAAGATTCGTGGTTTAACAATCTGAATCGTACTTATAAAGAGCCCTGGATTGTATGAGATTAGTAAAGACTTGAGCTATAATAAGCATACAGCCCCCCTCCAGTGAGAACTTTGAAATAAAAATCAAGAAGAATACTTTTTCTAGGAGTCGCACTGAGCAATTATGGATTTTAGTAAGAAAGTTGACAGTAAGTGAAAAAAAAAAAGTGCTTGGGCTACGTTTTGATACAAGGCTAAGTGTGGCCCCTAAATAGATTCTGGATTTCAACATATAGTCATCCGCTAAGAAATTTTCTGGATTAAAATTCATTTCTTTTTTATTTTTCAATTTCTTATTTCCTTAATTCGAATAATCTGTATCTATTTAGTGTTCAGGAACACTGATCATTGATGAAGAATTAAATCCCTAAGCAACCGTTACTTTGATGCCGAAATCCCGCTCGCTCAAAACGGGTCCATCGGACTGACAGATAATTAAACTTTAAGTGAGAAGTTGGAAGCCGATGAACCGTTGAATTGGAATTTGAATTGAGATTTTATTCGCTACAAAATTGTACATCTTACTAATTGAATTATTTAAAAACCACATTATCTTACAAGATTACATTTTTCATGCAGCAATGTTAGATAATTTCTATTTGCTTCATACTCTCCCATCCCCCATAGAAAAAAAAAAAAAAAAAAAAAAAAAAAAAAAATGATTGTATTTTTTTTTTTTT